>JAIUND010003179.1:0-17252 GCA_034699125.1 Gisinianus flammeolus | reverse complement strand
CAACTTTCTGGCTAAATACGTTTATGAGCTACTCGTGAAGTTGTCAGGTGTTCACTTTTGCCCCGGTCTCCTCTATGCATATGCATTGACAAAATGTGAAAATGACAATTCAAATTAACGAGTGAAGACGCTCTTGCCTTTGGCAGAAGTACCTATCAAAAACTTTATTTGTATCTCATTTGTCAATAAAACGAGAATTAAAATTGAAATTGTTTTGTCCAATGATGATTTTATTTCCTGTGGCTCATTCGAATCGGCAATTGCAATTCAAATTATTTCGGGAATGGATAAAATAGATTAAATGTCCATTTGTGGCCAGTTTTTCCGGCCGGCGCCGACGTGGGAGAAACGCCGGGGGTTTCGCGGTAACCGCAAACGACGCTATTTCCCCATGAAATAATCCCCACCAATTTCTTTTGTCCGTCGTGACTGCACATTGCCGGCCCCCCAGAATCCCCAGTACCTTTTCCACACATTGTTAATTCCAATCAAAGGCATTGATCAATCCGGAACAAATGAAATGTTTATATATAGTTTATCGAATCGGTTGTTTACAAGTTCCCGCCGCTCGATGGGGTTGATCCGGTCCGCCGATGTTAAACATGACGTTGGTGATTTTGTTGTTGGGGCTGCTGCTGTTTTTCCACAATCCTTGACACAATTCATTGGTGATGGTCGGCAGCGTGATTTCCTGTAATTTCGATGGATACGGCCCATCGTAATTCACTAACGATCCCCAACCGGACGTATTGCAATCCCCACTCGGCTCAAAACGTCCATCTCCATCTATAATTTAACACATTCAAATCCAAAATCCACAATCCAAAATCAACTCGAAAAATGAACAGCGAAAAGCACACACACCAATCAAAAATGATTCACCCATCATTTTTTTGCTTTCCCGTCATAATTTGTACTCGAGAAAAACAACGCGCGGACCAAAACAAAGAGAAATATACTTATATAGGAATTTTTGGGACCTTTTGGGAGTCGAACGACCAATTTAATGTAATCCGTTAGATTGAATTTCCACTGCATTTGAAGCAGACCGTAATCATTGTTGTACTTTGTGCTTATATACAATTAAATGAACAATTAAACAGTCCCTCTCGAGAATTATTCATTTTAATTAGGTATATTCATACTGTGTGTTTTGAATTGCGTATGGAATTACTCGTTCCATTTTGGATGCTGAATGTACGTGAGCAGCGGGTTGATTTGAATTCCGTCTTCATCGAATGCAGCAATGTCATGCGCTCCCGCCACGATCCGAAAATCCTTGTAACTATTCAACACTTCATCGTCCAGACAATGCGCAGCTAAAAAACTCCCCCCAAAAAATCAACGTCATAGAAAATCCATGAGCAAAATGATTACTAATTATCAATAAGTCAGAAGTCAGAAATCAAAAATGGCGCGGTTGGGAATTCTTAATTACACGTGTACACGCCAATTTCGGAAATGATGGAGCCGCCGCAGAGATGAACCCACATTTTCCTATCCGCCTTATCCAGAAATCCTTGGAATGAAATGATCCATGGCCAAGAATGCGGCGTTGCCGTTTTCCCCTCGACAATCCTTGAACTTGAACGAAATTTTTTCACCTTGTTTGTCTCTTTGGGGGTACCTATATAAATACCGTGAAATCCAGGTAGACGAAAGCAGATGTTTTTTTTCATCTCTCCGCCTTTTTAAATTTTCCACAGAAAATAAAAAGACGCTAAAAGATAAGGACGAGAATGTCAGAAAAGTTACAATAATGTACCTTTTTACATAAACAGATTTACATTTAAGTAAATGCATAATCAGTCATTCACTCACTCACACACTCGTCACACACACCCAAAGTCTCTCTCTCCCTCTCTCTACGTATTTTTGTGTTTTTCAATGTTCCAGCAGTACATTTGTTTCACACACGCAATGTTCTGCTTGAAGATTGAAAAAATGAGTGACTCATTTTTTGAGTGACAAAATGAGTGACAAAACAATACATGACTCATAATGAGTCATGTATGTATATTCATACATGTTTTACCATTTGCAGGTGTTCACCACACCTGTAAAGACTATAATTTACCCGGGTATAAACCCCCCTCCCTCCCCATGTTGCAATTCTAATGGGGATAGTGAGTGTAGTATAGTCATATACTACCGTCTCCAAAGTTAGGTTTGCCTATACAATCCATCCGAGCACTGTGCACATAGGCAAGGTGAATCAATTTCCTGTATCTGTGAGCATTAGACAAAATTTCGTAAAAGTTAAACAAACAAAAGTTCAAAAATTGTATGTACATTACATTTTTCTAAATTCTGGTGTACCGCATTCAGATGGAAAAAAATGAAAAAATAACTTACAGGCTACAGGAATTAAAGCCTTACATGCTGTCCTCTGTTCGTACAATTTTTTCTCTGAATAAAAGGACACGAATGTCCTGAATTCAGAATATAATTTTTTTTATTGCTTTTGATTACATAATTTTGATTTTGACTTTAATTACATGTCAAATCCATGTTGATAATTTTATCAACGTGAATTTGACATGTGGTCGAAGTCAAATTCCTCTCAGCACCCAAACAAAACACAGGCGGTGCGCAATGCCATCTATAGAACAAGTTGTGTCTATGAGATGAGCTGTCCTTGAAAATTTGAATGCGCGGGAGAGAGAAAGAAAGAAAGCAAAAGAGCGGCCGAGAATGTTTTGTCCGGAACAATTTATCCCCACAATTTCCGTCTTTCATCAGTCTAATTATAGTTAAAGTTAATTACAGTGAGTTACCAGGTAATTATTCCTTACCACTTCCAGACTGTCCGATTTAATACTCTCACACGGATTGTGACTGTTTTAATCAATCCACACACTGAATTATCATCTTTTGATCCAGCCGTCACAAAGTGTGAAGTGTGGTGTCACAATCTCATGCACAATCACAACCGACGACTTTCTGTAAGTAAAATACATTACATGTTATTAATCGGTGCATCCTATTTTTAAATAATAATCATGGACAATTCATTTCATTTCACAAATTGATAATGTATATTATATATATGAGTCGGAGTAATTTTCACATGTTGATTTTCTCACAGCAAAAGAACAACAAGAATAAACTCCCATCCATCAGAATCATCATGGTAAAAATATACGAGCACAACTAAAAGCAATGAATAAAACCATGTAAATGTCATTTAATTTAATGTTTAATGTACCGTTTATTGTTATTAAATTGTTATTGTGTATTATAGAAGTGTGTGGTGTGTGAGAGGGAGTGCGAGAAGAGTTGCTCTGTATGTCATTCCGTGGCCTACTGCTCTGTGGATCATCAACGGGCGGACTGGGTCAATCACAAGAGAACTTGCAGCTCTCTTTTCTCCGTCCAACTGGATCCAAATGGGACAAAAATCGTCACTGCTTCTCGGGATTTGGCTCCGGGCTCCATTCTGTTTGATGAAAAACCCCTTTTTCAATTCCCCCGGATGAATTGTTTCCATCCCGAAGAGGAGAAACCGGGATCCGGGGGCGGGGAAATCTATCCAGGAGCACAATTTTGTTTGAGCTGTTGTCAAAAGATGAAGTTTCTATGGCGGGGCTGTTCAAAATGTGGATGGCCCGTCTGCTCGGCAGCCTGTGAAAAGGTATACTTAATATATTTATTATATTTAATATTATATTTGCACAGAGCCATTTGATTTATAAAATTCTCCCAACTGTCTGTATATATATGTATAATCATGTTAAATTCATCAGGTGAAAATCCATGAGGAGAAAGAGTGTCAGC
Source organism: Gisinianus flammeolus (assembly GCA_034699125.1). NCBI lineage: Eukaryota > Metazoa > Arthropoda > Collembola > Symphypleona > Katiannidae > Gisinianus > Gisinianus flammeolus. The sequence goes on along the minus strand of JAIUND010003179.1, from coordinate 13,475 downwards.
AATTTGTCAGAGCTGCTACGAAATTTTGTCCAGGAAAGGAGGGACGAAATGGTCAAGAGTGTTCCTTAATTTCGTTGACCTGCTCCAAAGGTCAAAGGGCTGAAGATGGAGCTGTGGGTCCTTCGACATGACTGTCGGCCATGACCTTTTCTGTCACCCTGAATTTTTTCAGAATTTTACCCACAAAGACAAACGCATCAGTAGTCGCATTTCCACAAATTAAGGAAAATCGTTACAGTTCGTTTGTGAACTTAACAGACGATATGTATCCTCTCTCTATGTATATGTAAAATCGTTATTTAGTATTGAAATGAATTGTTCTATTTCATTTTCGATATAGTCACGTGGCTTCCATGGCTTTCAACTTGTACAGGCGAGCGGGAGACTTCCCATACGCCTGCGCCCCCAATTGCGTCTGGACCATGAATGAACGCCCCAGCTATAAACTACGAATCTGAACCGCCGTTCAGGTCAAAAAAGGTGAGGAGTTGACCATTGCCAATTTGGACCAGCTCGTGACACGTGGAACAATTGCTCGGCGAGAGATTCTTTTCCAGCGACTGGGCACCATCTGCCAGTGTGGACTCTGCATGGACCCGACGGAATTCGGAACTTTCATCTCCGCCGTCGTCTGCACCAATTGTCGACCTGAAGGTCAAGAAGAAGCACCATTGGAAGATGTCAGTGTCAATGTCAATGTCAACTTTGACTATTTCCTCCCCGAGAACGGGGCGGACAATGGTGAGAGTGCTCGTTGGAAATGCGGGAGCTGTGCCCGGGTCAAATATTGGTCCGAACCGGAACTGAAAGGGATCGTGGAGGAGATCACGAATGAAGTGAACTCCATGGTGGACCATAACTATGGTCTCTGTCATGACTTGAAGGCTACGTTGGTTGAGTATAGTGGGCGGGTCCTTCATCCGAATCACTCTTGTCTCCAGCGCGTAAACTACTGTCTCATCCTCCGGGGGTTGGGGACGGACGACTCCATTCAAAGGACCAAGGATTTGTTATGGATTCAGGATCGAATTGCTCCCGGGTTCAACAAGCACAAGGATGACATTCTGTTAGTGACGGCCCGGGTTTTGTTCGCTAGAATCGACTCAACCATCGAGGCTCCTGGTTTTCTTGCTGGATTGAAGGGATCGAGCGGGAAGGAAAGGGAACGACTCAAGGACATCATTCAGTATTACGGGGACTGCGCGCGGAGCTCATATGAGTTTAACAAAAGTAACATTTACTTCCCCAAAGTGGTGGAGGAGCAAGTGACGGATCATCTAAAGACTGTCCAGGATCTTCAGCCTCTCCTCGACGTCCTCCAGATGCTTGGTCAAAAGGAGGATAACTAAACAACTTGTTATTTCTAACTCACCCATATAATATATTAAATATATTTCCTATATACATTCAATTTTTTTTTTTACTTTCAATTCTTAATTTGTATTTTGACAAATATTAATATTATTACCACACAAAATATACCTAATACTCTCATTTGATATTATTTTTGCAAGGGATTTAATGAGATTTTTGTTTGACATTTAAAAATGTATAGAACAACAAAAAGAATGCTAACCTTTATGTATGTATTTAATAAAGTTGTCAAACGAGAATTTTACAATTTCCTTACCGATATTTCCTGGTGTAGTTTTGTTTGTCGAGCTCTCAATGAGCATTTTGACATCACATGAATCAAACACAATTATTTTATATTTTGATTACTTACTTGTTACTTATATAAAAAAAAAGCTGCAAACAGCCATTTTCTGGAGTTCATAAAATTTAATTACTCAGGGAATCCGTATGGAATTTATAATGTATGAATATACATTTATTTAGTTTATATATATATGAGTTGGAAATTTGTATAACAAACGACTTGAAATTCCATGATATTTATTCCATAAAGAAATTCATTCATTTGTCAACAAATTCAATTGAGAGTAGCAAATGATAATAAATAATATACATTCATTCACTTTGTGATTTAGTGTTTATAGTTATATAAAATACTACACGCTTAAAAATAGAAATATCATGATAAACTCATTAAAATAGAATAGTAAGACACAATTAATGATTTTGACGATGAATGTATACAGGTAAAAACCATGTCAAAATAAATAATAATAAAATAAAGGTAATATAGTAAATGTATAAAATTGTAAATTAAAACGGACACCAAGTAAATCCATCCGTCTATTTAGCGGCGACTAGCAATGAGCTGGTCCACATGCGCCAATAACCCTGCGCATTCATCCAATGAGTCTATATTCCCTTTGACATGGCAAGGTTGGTTTCCATTTCGAAGGGGCAACGTCCCCTTCCAGTACAAAAGAGCATCCCCGTACAATTTGATAGTTTCCACAAGGTAACCTCGAATTACCAGTAATTTCTCTGCATTGAGTCCTCTCATCTCCTTGGGGGATTTCAAACAGCTCAGATGTTTTAATACTGTCAGCTCAGCAATCGATGGGAGGATGTAGACTGAAAGATATATTACAGAATAAAGTACAATCATTACATATACAAACAATTACACTCTGAACTCGCAGTAATACCTATAATATAATTTTACATTTTAATATTTGTCACTAATTAATAAAATAAAATAAAATAAATAAATAAATAAATAAATAAAATATTGTTTGTCACGTACTTCGTTCTACATTGAGGCCCGGAGCCGTGATGTCCAGCACTTGCTTCAAATGTAAATGAACTTTGTGCATTTCCTCCACATCGGATGGAGACATGGAGATTCTGTCTGCCCTAAACATTCGGTCCCTTCGGAGGATCTTGTATGCTGCTTTAATGAGCCAATGATTTGGATGAACAAATGTCCCTTGATACTCCGTGACCAGATTCCGTGCAAAATTCGGTCCTCTCTGCACTTGGATGAATTTGATGATAATGTCCGTCAATTTGTTCTCGTACAACTCATTCACACGTGGGATGAATTGGGATGCTCCAGTCGTCTTGTCACATTTAGTACATTTCCAAATGGCTCGATTCACGTCCATTTCGAGTGGATCCTCGGGGATTAAATAGCCAAAATGAAGAGGATCCGTCTGGCCCTCTTGAAAGGCCAGTTTTCGACAAGATGAGCAGACGATGGCGGATTGGAAAGTCCCAAATTCCGTGGGGTCAAGGCAAAGGGCACATTTACAAGGGAATCCAAATGTCCTCAAATGAATCTCCTGTCTTTTCATAGTACCGAATTTCCCAAATTCCTCGAATGCAAAACGATTCAATGTGAGTCGTTCCCCTTTCCCAATCGGCACTATATTATTACACACAGAAGAAAGAGAGAGAAAGAAAAAGGGAAAATCAGCAATTAAAATATAATGAGCAGTAATTCAATACAGAAATTAAGAGAGACGAAATTACCAGCTGCCCGTATCCGCATTTTAAAATCCGGGTAGTTTCCAATGTACCAAGAACAATTGGGCGAGCAGGAATGCTCAAAGTCACTCGATGTTTTGTACAGGTAAATCCCGGATCGAAGGTGAGATCTATATACACAATCACATTAACAATCGGTAATTTAATACTAAATATTTATAGAGTTTTTAAAAAGGGTCAGTTTGTGGTATTTCTGTATTTGACCTTTGACCTGGAATGTTGGTAATTTATTACATTATAATTATTAATTATTAGTATTATTATTATGACTCACTCCCAAGTGTCATCCGAACTGACTTGTTTGAACCCACAATGTCCCGTGAGAGCTCCAATTTCCGCATCAACTGTGGCCAAGACGAAGCGATCCCGTCGGGTCAAATGAGGGAATCCTTTAGACAGTTTCAAAGTGTCCCATCCTTTGGCCTTGGCTTTCCTTTGAATCTCTCGTATTGTCCTCTCCAATTGTGGTTTAGCCCTGGGAGGGATAAAATCCATCATTTGTGTCCATATTTCCGGTGTTTGGAGCTTGACCCCCAGAGCTCGGACAGTCCTAATAAAATTGGTGATGTCCCCTTCCTCACAGTGAATCAAGCTGGATCCTTTTACATCAACAGTTGTCAATGTGGGCTGAATCAACTTGTTGGCTTGGAAGATTTTGCATTCATTATCCGCATGGAGAGAGAACTTAAATGTCAAGTATATAGGTATAAAAAAATCGAAAACATTACTATCTATATTCTATATTTATATTATAATATTATATTATAGTTTGTCGGCTTTTAATAATAATATGCTACTAAATATAGTGAAAATATAACAATAATAATATTTCGTACAATTGTGATGATAATATAATCTCACCATTTCACACTCCAAACTGCAGACTGTCCAACCACATTTAGAACACTTTCCTCTCACACAACCGCTAACGGCAACTCCACAGGTCAAACAGCCTCCAATATCCCCACCTTTCAAGCTTGGAATTAATTGAAAGAAAGGAGTCATCGAGAATGCGAGCACCGGCGGAGAGAGACCTTGTGGACACGGAGAAAGTTCCAGTGAGCCCATCCCGACGAGCCACTTCCGGCTCAAATCCATCGCTCATCTCAATCTTGAAGGCACAACAATCCGGCTTGTGGCTTTTCCAATGGAGTTTTTGATGAGAAGGGGAACAGTAGGCGATTGCCTGACATCCGGAGCAGAATTTCAAACCAGTCCGACTCTCACACACAGCACACATCTATATATAATACATAGTACATAATACATACAAATAATACACATATATATTACATATAAAATATAAATATGTAACGTAAGTTATTCATGTTGATTTCATTTGTTGTTATATAAATCAACTAAATCATATGTATAGTCATATACATGCTATTTTGATATTAAAGATAAGTAAATAAGTAAATATCATGTGACTAACAGGTTTTTTGTCCATGTCCAGAATGACTCAAGATTCTTGATGTTATTGATGATGTTGTCGTCCGTCTGTGTGTGGTTCTTCTCTCAACTATATATATAAATGAAATACATAGGGACAATAATTTAAGAGCCTATCTTTTGGCATATGATTAATCATCCCACATTCATAATTAAATGACTCATTCAAATTAATAACTATTGTTGTTGAAAACCCATATTAAAACTCAATCTCCAACTAGTCAAAATAAAACTACCCATATACATAATAAAGTTTGATTGATGCATACAATACACAATATGTCAATATGTAATTACAAATGGGAATTAAAACTGTACCTGTGATAATCCAATTTTGTTTGGCTATATAATACTCCACTTACTCAACAGTGATGAAACTGACTATGTCTGACATAGTATGTCAGATCATCAATTAATCTTTAATTTTACACTTCAAATATTAAAATCAAGTGATCAAATCAAATCACAACAGAATTATTGAAACTATTTGAAACACAGAATCAACTTTTTTTTCTCTTCCTTTTCTTTGATGCCGATTAAGCAGTGTTGTGTAATTATGGTTTTTGCTAGGGAAGTTGTCGGTAGTGAACATCGAGAATATAAATTCGTCCGAAATTCAGCTACCTGAAAAAGAGCTTTTGAAAAGGCAAACGCAGTTTGGAAGCCCTTCGGATAAGCCGATTTCTGGTTCGTTGTCAAATGTAAGTTCCCATTTTTTGCTTTCTATATATCTTATACTGCAGCTATTGATTGTTGTAAATATTCAAAACAATTGTATAAATTGATCTATGTATAATTAGTGAATCAAACGAATTTAATATGTTGCGATTAAAATTTAATCGCGACATATTAAATTTAATCATTAAATTCTTCACGGTTTGGGGCAAAAATGACCCACAGGATTTTGCCACTTCTCAATCGAATATCAAATATCCAAGAGCCGTGTACATATTAATAATTACCTCGGTAGAGAATTCACAAGTCAAAAAAGAATTATCAATAATTACACAACACTGCGATCTACCCGCTAGGCGCTCTTTTGGATGGAGGGAAACTGGGATTCAAAACTCTGTTGGTGACTTTCTTTGTCTTTTTTCAGATAAATCGACAAAATTTCGAAAAAAATTCAGCTCTTCCTAAAATTGATTTTGGATGAAGCTATTCAGTAGTCAACGTTTTTTCTTATATTTTGGACATTTATTACGTGAACCCAGTCGATCAACAATCATCACAGGTAATCGACATCATTCGACATACAAAAAATATCGTGGTATTTCATATTTTATATGACGACTTGGACTGCAAAAAACTAAATTGTAAATTGTCTAGAATTCTTCAAATTACAGTCATTTCATAATTATGATACATAATAATGTTGGTTTACACCATTTAATTAGTATTGAGCCTCAGTAATCGACATTTGTATGTAAATAAACAGTATATAGAAACTGTTTGACACGACAAAAGAAATTCTTTAGTATGTAGTATGTACTTATTTATGTGGAATAAGAGACAAAATTAAGTATCACACATTAATCATTATCAAAATAATAATGTCATTATTTGATGTCAGAAACTGACCAGCTTAACATTTATTGTAATTGTATCATCTTTTTAGATTGGGGAGCCAAAGAACAAGAGTCAAAGTACAACAACACCAGCCAAAATGATGCAAGAAAAGAATTTGAGTGAGAGCACGTCAACAGCAACATCATCATCCAATATAGACCGGAAGTTGGTATGCCAAACCTATATTCCTTATTTTTGCCTTTAATTTGTATTTGTTATTTGTAATTGTATTTGGCTAATTGATAGCTTAAAATACCGTCATAATAATTAATAAATTAAAATTATTATTGATAATAATACATATTATTTATATTGTTTACATAATTTTGTGTTTTGATTACGACCTACTTACAATGATATTATGAACTATTTGTATCATCTTTACAAATTTAGGCGGTTCCAAAAGCTGAACGAGCACCATTTGGATTTGTAGAGGGAAAAGATCCGACGACGAGCAACTGCAATCCATCGGTGAAGGGATTTTGGAGTGCAGAGGATGTGGACAAGTACATGATTTGCATGGATGACTTTATCACCATCAATAAAAAACCAGACCAACAATTGATTCTAAAAGAAAAGTCTTCGGGCTCAACTCCTCATCATCAGTTGAGTCACTTGACCCTCCCGGAAATGATACAGAAGCTTCGGAACACCGAGACCAAAAAGATATGGATCCTCTCCCGTAATTCGGATGTGACCTCCCCAGAACTGACCTCCCTCATGACGCTCCCTTTCGTCACTCATTTGACCTATGGTTGGATCCGCAAGACTTCACCAACATCCGGTGACCCCATAGTAAATCCCGTAGAATTCTCTAAACTCCTCTCTCGCCTTCCCCACTTGGAGTATCTGGCCTTCACTTTCAATTTGAACATGATGTTCCCGATCCCCGGGGCCAATCCGAATCTGGTGGAGACTCAGAAACGGATGGAGAATGTCACCGTCCCACCCATCAAGCCTCAACTCCTCCATCTCAAGACCTTAAGGCTCGAATCCCCATATGAAATCATCTGGACGCTCTTTAATGAGATTCTTAAGGCTTCTCCCAATCTGGAGTCAATTTTTGGGTTCCCTTGGGAACAAATAAAAAAGTTGAATAGTACTCAGAAGAGATTTGGTCATCTCATCAAGTCTTGGGCTGCTCCAGATGGACTTGATATCTACGCCATGAGAGCCAACAGTGAGGCGCGGGGTGTGATCGATGGACTGACAAGAGTCTACCCTCAAATCCATCTTCAAGAACTCCATGTCTTCTTCCAATTCCTCCCCAGCCAATTTCAAATCTCCCGCATCCACACAGACCTCAAGGAAACTTATTCCCAGTTACTTGCCATAAGTGCCCGGTCCTTGAAATTACTGGGGATTCAACCACTAGAGTTTTTCGGGTACTTTGACTTCCCCCCTCAAATGACGGCACTGGAGACACTCAAATTTAATCGGATTTCCCCCGTACCGGAAGTCAAGACCAAGAACTATCTCAAGGGTTTAACTCAGACGACAAAGAGAGCCAAAACGGGGTATTTTCAGAGCCAGAAAGAGGCCAATAAATATTTCGGATCATCTGCTTCCCTCATTAAAGTCACACCCAGGACTCAATTGACCTTTAATAAATATTTTGAACCCGGATTTGACCTCACCCAGAGATTCCCTAATTTACTCAATATCAATCTAAATCATGAGATCCCGGATGAGCCTCCTTCATCTTCATCATCATCGGGGGGCGAACCTGGACCATCGTCATCTAAACCTCCCAAGAAACGAGGGCGAAAGAGTGCAACAGAAGGGAAAGTCCCAGCAGCTCCAGAAACCCCATTGGAAATTTTTGAGGATTTTTTCCCTCCATCTTCTTTCAATCCGGATGTGCCGATTCGGTCAGTGAGGCATCTGAGGCTCGCTAAAATTTCCTCTCCTCGAGTGTTGACTCGACTCTCTTCCGTCTATGAGAATCTGACGGCACTCAGTTTGGATCTGACTGTTCCCGAGCTGAATAAAATCCTCCCGCGGACGATTGAGCTGTGGCAAGGGCTGGAGAAACTTTGCTTGAGGATCATTTTCGAGGAGTCCAAACCACTAGAGAATATGGATTCGGTCTTCACGGGGATAAATGAGGAGAGTTGTGCCAGTTTGAGGAAGGCGCTCCAGATTGCTCAGCAAGCTCGAGTCGAATATCATCCAGCTTCACTCGTGTTGAACAAACATAAAAGGGCTCCGGCCATCACGGACTTGAAAAGTGAGTCACACACATTTATGAAACATTAGTTACAGTAAATATTTTGTATTTTGTATTTTAATTGCAATGAAATGATGTAAATGATTAAATGATATAATTAATATAATATTAATATCTTGTATATAGGGTTGGAGCTGTTGCGAATGGAATTTAGAAACATCCCAATCCCAACGACGACAACAACAACAACAGAGGATGAAGAGAAACTTGACTTTTTCACCGAATTGACTGCTCTGTACGCTTTTGACTTGATGCCCAACCTTCGGATTCTAGTGGAATTCAACAATTACATTAGGGACCAATATGTGAAAGGTAAAACAATTTAATGCAAATGTAAATAAATGTAGAATGTAAGTATATTTTTATAGATAAAATAGTTAACTCTATTATAATTATTTAATTATATAATTATAACAACTTAATTAATTATTATAACAATACAATAATGACTTTCTTTTCTCATTATAGCGACACTTGCTCACCTGAAGGCCGTTCGTCCATACTTGACTGTGGATGGACCGGATGTCTAATAATTATAAATCCCTGGACTTTTGTTACTAAATCGCTTGCTTTCCAATTCGAATTCGAATAACTTGAGAAAATTTAGTAAGGGGACGAATAAGACGTCTGTGTAGGCATATATTATGTTCAAAACTTATGAAGACAGGACAACTCTCGACTTCCACACGTATATTAATCGTATTATTATTATGGACTTTATTATTGATAATTTATTTTTATTCATTATTATTGAAACATTTAAACATTATAATATTTAGACTCATTATTTATTATTGCAACATTTATAGTACTTATTTATATTATTTGTCAATTTGGTATACCTATTTTAGCAATAATGCTATTGATATTTCATATTTTGTACTGAAAGTCCCAATTTGGAACAATAACTATTTTGTTTGTATATATAGACTCGATTATGTCAAGTTACTATTGCGAGTATTTAGATTTGTGAGATTAACATTTAACTATGAGTTTCCTTTATAACCAACTTGAATATGATGTTCAATGTATTCATGAATTTTATTAAAGTTAATTATAGTATAAATAAATAATAAATTAAATATATTGTCGTCTTTTTACCAAAAAAAGTGGTATTTTTCTTCGGCATACCTTTTTAGTATTTAAGTAAAGTTTACTTAGTACACTATATATACTTATATGTAAAATGTATGAAGAAATGTATGGGGTTATGCGCACAAATATAACATAAGTACAAAAGGGAAAGCCATATTTTATTCTTATAAATCTTGATGATGAGTACAAAATTGAAATTAAAATCCTCATTTTCCTCGATCATCAATAGTAAGTATACATTTAAATTAAAAATTAACTTTAAAGTTTAACACGAGTAATAAGCACAATCAAAACATGTTAAAATCTGGCACATGTTTTAACGGTAACTAATGACATAAATAAATTTTGATGAGGTCTAAAGGGATTTTTACAGATGGAACATTCAAGTATATATGTCAAGTGCAGTCAAGTATATAGACGGAACTTTAATTGGCTTGAGCATATACTTGGTTGACAACATTCTGCGCAAGCTGAGAAGTCTCTAAATGTTGGAGCATCTGCTTGGCTGCACCACTTGACCCGCGTGAAATGTCAGTCTTGAGGAACTCATACGCGGATTTAGCGTAATCCCCGTAAACCTTCATTCGTTCAAGGAACAGAGCAGCGTCTTGTGGAGTGAAAGGACTGGAGAGAGTCGCTTCATCCGGATAAAGAGCATCCAATTGTTCCGAGATGAATGTGACCACTGTAAACTCAATGTCAGCTGCAATCATAAAAATCCCAATAGACACTATCAACATTTATTTACAATTATTATATTTATTATATTATTATTATTACTTCAATTAAAGTATTAAAATATTAAATAATAATCCATAAAATGTGTGGGGCAAATAATTTGCTGAAAACTAAACTCACCACGATGCTTAGCCAAGCCTGGACAGATTTTATCCTGAATGTCCAGTAAATGTTTGGATCGCAGGATGATTTCATCCGCATGTTCGGGCAGGCCTCGAGTCATGCGGGAAATAATGAGGAAATAATTGATGGGCTGGAGAACAAAGTGATTGGGATGAAGGATTTTCCCACTGTACTTCTTCAGTTTCATCTCCTGCCTTTCTTCACCCTCCGCCGTTCCGGACATGTAAAAACCCTGAGAAACATCGCCAGATTTTCTCCACAGTTGGTCCAAGTGAAGACCAAGATTCAACATTGTCACAACGTCCACATTTCCAGACGGCTTGATCGCCCATCTCCTCTGGATTTGCCGGTAGAAAATATCCAGAATTGAGATGAAGATTGACAGTTTCATCGTCCTTTTGGTTTTGGGGTTTATTGAGACAGCGAGGACAGGTGACAGCTGAGATGAAACTCCCGAATTCTGTGGGGTCCATACAGAGTCGACATTTACAGACAGAACCCAATCGTTCAAGTAGAATTTCCCTTCGTTTCACAGTTCCTCTGGTCAAATAAGTCACGCTCAACTCCTCCCCTTTTTTGACGAGAACTGCCGTCCGAATTCGGATTCGAAAACTCGGACCGTCGCTCGTCATCCACACGCAATTGGGAGAGCAGGCGTGAGGGAAATCACTGGACTTCTTGTACAAATTCAAGCCACAGAATGCCCCATTACTAAATTTACAAACACAAATTAAATTACCTTAATGATTAATGATGTACATTTAGTAAAAATGTCAAATAATGAATTATAATAGTTAAATACTGTACAGTATTGTCAATAATTTAATAATTATAATTGCTCACTTTTTAAAATGCTCAACTTTTATTTTCGCTCTATCGCTGTCCCGTAAAAATCCTTTCCGTTGTCGAAGTGTCAGAATTTTCTCATAGTCCGTTTTCTCTGGCTCTTTTCCCTCTTGAATTTCCTCATAAAGACTCATCAAATCGTTCCAGCCCTCAGGGTTTTTCAGTTTCATCTTCTGGATTCTGGCCATCGTGACCATTTTCAAGGCACAAGTAGTACCACTTTGACCTTCCGTCCGAGAAGAAAATTTCACATGAGCTCTTGCAAAAATACCACATTCATTATCTGCATGAATAGCCGCCTATATACACAGCAAATAAAAAACACACAAGATTACATTTCGTACTTTAATTGACCCCACAATAATAATAATTATAAATTAGTAATTATAATGTTTTTTTTTGTTGTTATATTTTATTAATTTTATTTATACCTTTTCACATGCTGTTGAGCAGACTGGCCAGCCACAAGTTGAGCATCTCTTGCCAGGGCGACTCTGCATCCCGATACCACAAGTGAGACAAAATGGATCTCCAATCGGGTCGGAAGTATCATCTAGAATTTTGGGTGCATGACTGCAATTCATCTTGGGGATTTGGAAAAGCGGTTTTTCATCCACCAAAATCAGACCCTGAGCAAGATCTCGAGTTGCCACAACAATTTTTCCACCACTTTTGGTGTCTCCCTGGACGATGAAAGGAGTACAGGATTTCTTGTGGTTTCTCCAGTCCGCCTTTTGATGTTCTGTGGAACAATAAGCGACGGATTTGCATGCTGAACAACTCCGCTCGCACTCTTTCTCACACACCACACACTTCTGAAATAGGAAACATTTGACTGAAAGCCCCAATACTCTATACATTACACTCCGTGTACACGAGTATAGGAAAAATGGGGAAAAAATGTACTTACTATTGCCATAGCATGTATAGGCATAAAAAATAATTATGTATGCATTTATTTTCATCGTAGTTTTTTATACATATCTACATACCATAATAATGACGATGATAAGTACTTTTAACTAGGATGATGTTGATTGTGTCAACTTGAAGTTGTCCACAATTGACGAGTCTTGCTGTTGTTGTTATTGCGTTCGTTAAATTATATTCCAGAGACCGACCGTATATAGGGACTATCTGAAAATGCAATGTGAATCAACAGCATTTATTTGCTATATAAAGATTATGAAAATACAAAAAAGAGTTGAATTATGAATACGAAAATACAAAATATATACCAACATAAAGTAGATATGAAAATGAATTTGTGATATTTACCTTCATTTAACGAAAGAACCACAGAAGTCACAGATCCATATTGGACTCTGAATACACTTGATTAAATATTACAATTAAAACAAACAGCAATCCGAATTTTAATTGTAGAAAACGAGAGAGGAATTCTGATTTTAATTTTCTCAAAATCCAAACTCAGCTGCGATTTGAGAGGATTTTGGCGCAATAAACGCTCATGTAAATCACGAGTCCGGTTCAGTGATGTACAATGATTGTACTACACAACTTCTAGGTAATCGTTTTTAGTATCGCTCACATACTTAGGGATTACCTATTAGTTAATCAAGATTAGGATTACCAAAGATCGGGAGGGAAATGATCACCAATAATTATGATTACCAAATAATTACCAATGATAATCATTGAATTATTGCGATTACCGAATGATTTATTACCCCAAAAGATTACCTAGGACTATGATTAGTAATTTGTATGATTAGTAATTTGTATGATTAGTAATTTGTATGATTATACAACACTTGTCCGGCTCCTTTCAAATTCAGTTTTAAAATCTTTCACAAATGAAAAAGGGTATGTGTAAAAGACAAAAACAAAAGTGAATGTGATAAAAAAGAGAATAAATCGTGATGCACGTGACTCACACACACTTTGCGCACCAAATGAAAATTTTTATTATAGTTGCTCATCATAGAGGAGACCGGGGCAAAAGTGAACACCTGACAACTTCACGAGTAGCTCATAAACGTATTTAGCCAGAAAGTTG
>JAIUND010003178.1:0-17255 GCA_034699125.1 Gisinianus flammeolus | reverse complement strand
TTTATTAAATAAATAAAAATGCTAGAAATACCTACAATCAACTCTTTAGTTAGACACAGCGAGATTTCAAATATGTTATTTCTATGCATTTTCCTATTTTTGTAAATTGTAAATACATTTAAGTTGAATACATGGAAAAGAAACGAGGAATTTAACTATAATTTGTCAAACGAGTCAGTTTTTGTTTGGCTTCAGATTTCTCATTTCTATTTTCGAATTCGACTGAAACTTATTTATTTACTGGCTGATACTCAATGGACAAAAACATAGAAAAATTTATTATTTTTTTTTTTCGGTCGGAGACGAGTTGGCGCTGGCAATCTTTCAGATTTCAGTTATTTCAGAGATTGAAATACAAATTGCGATTGAAATACTTAAATACAGACAATAGGTAAGTTTGCATGTACTTTTTTAACTATTTAGCTTTTACGTATTTGCTTTCATTACTTCTGCATGTATCGATAGTGCAATGTATACTCTGTTGATTTGATACTAAAATGTACTTGCATTTGTCATTTGAGTAGAATTTTTTTTTTGTGTAAATAATTTCAGTTACTTAATAATATATGTAATGTCTTCCCGATTGGCATTCAACCGAAAAAGCTTGGAGGAAGAGTTGTTGCGTCGAAGAGAAGCAGCTATGAGTTCTTCTCGAGCAAGATCCAGTCGTGCCGAAAATCCTGCTAGATCAAGTACTTCAACCCCCAAAGTACAAGATAGTAGGACTCGTCAACAACAAGCGCCTGCAAAAAGCCAGGCAAAATCTAGACAACAGTCGCAGTCGTCCGAGGAGGAGGCCAAGAAAACTTCATCTTCATCACCACCATCGTCTTCTGAAGAAGAATCGGAAGAGGAAAATGTTGAAGCGGAAGTACAAACTCCTGCATCTCTTCTGCAAAAATGTGTCATGGTTGGCCTAATGAAACATGGAGTTCGAAGTGTCAAACAGATGACAGAGCTGTTTGAACGTTCTAGTAAATATTTAAATAGTAAGTATTAATCAGATTTGTAGGATTAAATTATTATACGTATAATGAAGTACAATTCCTATTCTTTATATTGTATTACTTATATGAATAGGTAACTTAATTCCTGAGATAAAATATGTATGCATTGTTTCATATTTCAGTTCCCTTTAAAAAAGAAGAGTACTCATTGGATGCTATCAATGCTTTTGTGAAAGGAATCAACGAAAATATTGGAAAGTTCAATATGATGATAAAGAAGGCTCCGTGTGAATTTACTGGCCAACAGTATTTTATGTTGAAAATGAAGATGGAAACTCCAGTTTCAAAGTAAGATTATTATACATAAATATTAAATAGAACGTTTTGTCGTTTTCGAAATCAATTAACATTTACCCGTGTTTTTTGTTTTTTAAAATAGACTGCAGACAACTTTTAAGAAAACTGAGGTTGATATGGTTCAAAACTGTATTAATGCAATGCTGACGAGTGAAAACTTTTCGATTCCTCTAAAGGAATGTATTGATGAAGCTCGGAAGGATAATCCTAAAATCAGTGTGAATGAAGTCCAAACGTTTATTGAACATTTGATTGATATGTTCTATTTTGCAACAAATACAAATGAGGCACCTCTGGTGCGTCACGTACTTTTATATTATGGATTATTTATTTATAAAACCCAGGAGTACGAACTTTAAAACAAAAGGAAAATAATCTATTTGTGTTTTTAGAGCCGCTACAACTACTTTATAACATTGGGATTTCGAACTATCGAAGAACTATCACCCATTATCCAGGAGAAACATCCTGGTGTAATCAAAACATGTGGACTATGTGTCCAACCATGCATTCATGTAATTGGAAAATATCTAATAATCTTTAAAATGTCATTTCTATCAGTTTGTTTTTTAAATCTAAATATTGTTTTTTTATTTTAATTATAATAATTAAATTATTTATATTATAGGCCTTCAAGTGCCCCAATTCAAAGTGTCAAGTTTTTGTTCACAAAGGGTGTGGAACAAATTATTTGTCACAAACAAATAAATGTCCTGGTGAACTGGGTAAGACTGCTTGCCAAACTCCTTGGAGCGGATTTGATAGTTTGCTAAAACGAACAAGAGATGCTAGCCAAGATGATACTGGTACTTCAGCAGAAGAAAGGCCTGAGGTTAAGTCATCACCAGATGATGTTCAACCAAAAGCGGGACCATCGAAAAGTGCATCTCAGTCTCAGGGAAGTTCTAGTCGTCATGCGGCATCACAAAGCCAAAAACGACAAACTGGATCGCAAAGAGGAAAATCAATCCCTGAAACGCCAAAAACAACTCGAAAGACTAGACAAGCCACCATTCAAGATGAAAATGATAGTGATGATAGTGATTCTGATTAATCACTTCAATGTATTACATATTTATGTGTTTAATTTATTATTGAAATTATGAGGATCTACACTATAGAGCTTATTACAGCTTTTGTTCAAGTTTACACTGTTCAAGGTACGTAGCTTTGAGTATGGTCTGACAAGCATACGTTATATTTAGCAGTGACAATTTTTTTTTTTATGAATAGTATCATTCAGATTTAATTTAGACAGAAAAATTATGAATATTAATATGTAGGAGACTTGTGAATGAACATAATAAATCATACATAAATGATAAATTGTGAGACATTTTTACTACAAAACAAAAATCAACCCAGTATTTCCGTCACTAACTAACTCTAGCAGTAATTCACTGTTTCCAAGAAAATTCTCTTTATTGTCGAATCTTGATCCTCAATTTCAACAAATTTGTACTAAAAATTTAAAACCAACGTGTCATAAAGAATAATAGTACATTAGTAATAATGGCTAAGTATATAACATGAATCAGTATAAGCTCATAAAGTTTTGAGCACACAGCTTTTCATTTAAAATTCAACTAATATAATTAATATATATATAGAATCTTAAAATTTTGATATTTCATCTGAATGTAGTTTCTTAATTGAAGTCAAATTAATTACACCTTACTTACTAACATCTAATAATTTGTGTGTGTAGCAATTGATTAATGTCAGTTAATTGAACAGAGAATTGATATAAAAAAATTACGAGAATTGTAAGTTTATGTAGTGAAACAATTTACTACAAATGATCAAAAAGTTCGTTGATGAATTTATCTTATAATATAGTTTATAGTACTTCTAGGATATACTTACTAATACTAATTATAACTATACAACAGTCTAATTTTAAATTTAAATTGTTCGTTTCCATCGACATATCAACAAGTTTATTACTATATTTCTGAATACAATCTACATGAGTTGAGGACAAACCTATAACATTATTGCCAGTAATTTACTGTCCACAGTGTGTAGCCTAGTACATATTCAAATATACTAGTACTCTTTTTGAGTACTCGGTACGCTATACGGACTGTAATTTACTGGATATTCTAACACAAAAATTTGTAAAACCGTTAAACGATACTCAACATTCTAGGACATTATAAACAATGTAAGTATTTACACCCCGTGACGAACTTTCGTCACTCAACAATAAGTTCTAATATCTTCAAAAACACATTTTATAGTTTTATACATAGAGCATAGTTGTATTTTGTACAGTTGACCTCTTCACTCATTAATTATGTTCGATTAGCTACATATGTCATCTAAATCGATTCTTAGAGTAAAACTTCTACTAAAAGTACTATAAGTACATATTTTAAACTAATTTTAATCTTTCATAACATAAATTACTATTAACTGATCTGGATTACACATTCTTTAAACTCAATGCAACATATTCTAAATAACTAATTTATAATTAATCTACCTTCTCCGTCCTGACTATAGTAACACTTATACTATAATTAAAAAATATTCCAATTTAATTATCGTAAAATTAAAAACAAGAGTTATATTACAATTTATTTACATAAACAGTAAAATGTACAATAAAATCGCAAAAACACGCCAAAATAAATAAACATTAATCGATATAGATTTAGTTTGCTTCAAATCTAATGCAGAGACTGACAAACTTGAACACACATATTTCATATTACATATGATTAGTTAAGTATCAAGTACAACACTTCGGAATTTACAGCATGCTAAAAAAACCATGTCGTATATAAACAATGGAAATTGCTGTTGTTGGTCAAAAATGTTCTTAAAAAGTAATTATTTTTTTTAAAAAAAAATGAGTGAATATAGACACGTTGAATATGAATATATATAATAAACGTTGGTACACTATTACACATAAAATCTACATAATACACTAAATGTATGGTAATAAATTATATGAGTATTTTGTATCTTCCTCTTTGTCGCGATTTCTTAATTGTCGTCTTTTTTGCTCATCTTTTCACTTGCTATTAGTATTGACGTACGGAGGTTTCATGGAAGTAGGTTTAGGGGCACCATTAGCTGGACTTAGAGTTACTTCCTGATTTCTCTTGTCATAGTTGATTAAGTTGAATGGAGAGTTTTTCTGTTATTGAAATTGAAAGTATTTTATTATTGTTAACTTTGAAAGTGATACATTTTGACTGTGGGTTAATTTACACAATTTCGGGGAGGAGGTGGTGGCGCTGACAGCGAGTCCTCTTTCCCAGTGTCTGCTTTTTTCCCATAAAGTTTACCTATATTACTTGTTCCATTATGATCACTAGTAGGAGTATTGTTCTTCGGATGCCTTGTTAGAGAAGGAGAAATTCCATTCACTTCGGATGCGCTTGGAGTTGGAACTGGTTTCTTTGCTGGTCTTGGTGGTGCCACAGCAGTGAAATTATCTTCGATTGGTGGCGATTGTCCTGGAGGTGAAATTATTGGAGTTGGACTGACGTATGAACCGGCAAGTACTTTGCGATCCATTGCATTTAACCAAACAGCAGGTTGCCGCTCTGTCACTGTTTCGGAATCAGAAGCTCCACTGTCCAATGTACTGCTGCTTCGAGTGTTTGCACTTTCCAAGCTCACACGATCCAAATTCCCAGACACTAATGGCCAAAAATAAAATAAAACATATGTGCAAAGGTTAGTTCATTGAAAAGTGACTCTTGAAAGATTATTAACTCAATACTGTCATTAAAAAAAAAATTGTACATTTTCTCAGGTCTGCAGGGTCTGATGGTACATTTTTAGCACGCCTTCCATCTTCTTCTGTGATAGTGCTTTCGTGAGTAGTGACTTTCTTTTCTAAAATATCAAAATATAGATATGAATTAGATGTACACATCGTCTTCACAAAGTTCTAATTTCGAGCCCAAGTATTAAGTAGTAAGTACATATATAATTTAAATGCATATTCAACTTACTTCCTGGAATGTACTTCATAAACTTGTCCAAAACGGATGGCCTCCTAGCATTTTTCTGCATGTGTTCTTGAATACGTTTATATTCCTCCCTCATTTTCTGCGAATGGAAATTTAGATGAAAGTTTATACCATTGAACATTCAAATACAGATATTTGTTGTACATACAAAACGTCTACTGAAAGAATTATTTTGCCATCATTTATTTTCCATTTGTTATAATTTTTAATAATCGCTGTATTCTAAAACAAATTAAATGTGAAGTTTCACTTTAAATTGTATTGTTTAAATTATGCTAACCTTCAAATGGTGAGTTCTCTCTTGGTAAGAAATTTTGACATCTGGCCTCTCTTTCCAATTGACAAATAAAAGCTCCAATTCTCTCATACTGTACACATTATTTTTATAATCGTTCAAAAGGTCCACCAAATCCTCATCAGTTGGGTCCAATTTGACAGGCATGGGAGCCGGACCCAAAATTGACGAGAAACTAGTCGGTGATCCAGTTACTTCCTTCGGTGGTTTAACCAGAGAATTCCCCGGATTTACTTTCACTGGATAGGCTTTTACGTGTCCATCGTCCTCGCATACAGGCTGCGGTTGTTTCCAACCCCCGACTGAAGCCTGTCCAACGTCCTCACATGAAAAACTACTTCCAACAATGTGTAAGTACTCTCCAGAAGTGGTCTGAAGTACATGACCATCTTTGACCATCAACACTGGTGTTCTCTGAAGTGGTGGTGATTTTTTCTTGGGTAAAACTGGCCGTGTTTCTGACGGCGGGATTTGATATAGAGGGACATTCGATCGAGGGACATCATAATTTGGAAATTGATTTGGGGAGGGAGAGAGTGCTGGGATGGGCACGGGGTTTTGAACGGGTTTCGGTTTCAATTCAGGAGCAAAGTTAAATGAACTTTCAACATCATCGACTACTTCATAAGGAGGAAAAACACTGGAATCACTGTTCGGGGTTGGGCTTGTATTTCTGGGTCTATCTGGAAATTGTTTTGAATTTCGTTTCTTCCAATCCACACCGGGCGCAATATTAATATACGGGGGATGATGGTGATGACGAGGACGAACCATGGGGGATAAAGCGTTTTTATCACCTTCCACAATTTTATTTTCTTTGGGCTCTGATGGGAAATCTAGAGTATTGTTATAAAATATAGTTACAGGAGTAGAGTTGGGAGCATTGGCATTGTTTGAATTTAAAAGTGGATTCTCTTCTTGGGTTTTTTTATTATCTATTTCCTTGTTTTCATCAAAATCTTCATCGGTTATGGGTTGTAATTGTATTGGTGTGTAATAGAGTTCATTGTTATCATTATTAGTCTCTTGCTCTATATCTCCTGATTCAAGCCCTTGAACGATGGCAGTAGTTTCGGTAGTCTCAGTACTTTCTCCCAAAATTAAATCACTATAAGGAAAGTCCTTCCCTTCATCAATTCCATTCACTGTATTTGATGTTCCCGTAGTCAACTCTTCACTTCTTCTATCCACCAAGTCCTTGACATACTGGAATGCTTTCCAAGTCACCGTCATTTCTTGATAGTCCTTTATTATTTGTCCAATTTTCCCTTCCCTTGCAATATCTAACGGTGTTTCATTCACATCATTCCGAGAAACACATTGTTCAAGACCATCCGCTTCATCCAATAGTGTCCACACTGTTTGTTCCAGTCCATAGTAAGCCGAGAAATGCATCGGTGTTGGGAAATCATCTCCTATAAAATGAAAATGTATGCAAATTTAAACTTTATACAAATCCTATAAATTTAGCTATCATCTTAAAGCTCCACTATATAGCATTTTAATAATTAGTGAATATGGTTGATTACCTTTGGAAATGAGGACATCATTTAGAAGGTCTAAATCCGGATCTAATGTCCAATCCGTACAAGCTCGAAAATGTTTTGACAAAGTCTGTGAAATGTGATCATCCAGTAATTTCAAGAACCCTGGGACCGCCTATAATACGAAGAAAGGGAATTAATTAATTGTTTTTTACTTTTAAATTAAAAAATGTACTTTTAAAAATATTCATACTAATTACATGTGTCATGCGTTCTATGACGTCCTCTTCATAACTCTTTGAATGATATTCATATTTGACAAGTTTTGTTCCCAATTTCTGTTGATTGACGTGTAGAGTGATTTCTAGTAGAGCTGTTCTGTCCACACAAAGCGTTTCTGAAATTAAATATAAATATACCAAACAAATGAGGAAATGCAAAGTTCAATTACATGTGAAATCAAGGGTGGGCTTAGTCCGTCTTCGGACTCCTTCGTCCGTCTAATGTTAAAGTGAACGGACGAAGGAGTCCGGCTATTTTTTAGAAAATACGTGGCGAGATATATGAAGTACGGGGGCGAGTTGGACTTCAGTTTTTCTAGAGATATTGACCAGGGAAAATCTACATCCAGTTTGGCCTAAAGTATGACCTATTAATCTTCAATTACCTTCTTTTTCTGTGATCGAGTTTTTTTTCTATTTCATTGCGAGTTTTTTTCTGTGCACTGAGTTATTTCGGTGTTCGGTGTCGAAGTGTTTATATTGTAACATTTAATTATTTTTTACGAGCTACCATGGTTCCATTTTCTGGCATCAAGCATTGGGCGTTGTATTAGGGGTACTCCATACCATGGCATCGAAATTATTGGCATCAAGTACATGCATATGGACGGCCAGCTTTTTATACTGGTAACGAGAAAAATATTTCCAACTATAGTCTGAAATGACGTATACCTATGTATGCGTATGCGTCATATTGATGGGTTTTTATGATAATCCTGATAGCGAGTAACCTTTGTCTTGTTACCAAGACTAGTGCAAAATAACTACTTTTGAACACTATACTTGTTGTCGAAATTTCTGCTGTCGAGATTTCCGTCTCGCTATCGAGAAAAAACTTAAACCAAAAAATTTTCCACATATTATCTCTGCTACCAAGTTTACTTTCATTGTTGACCCCCTCGCCATCACAATAATTAATCCCCCCAGCAGAAATAATTACAAGATAATTAACATTTAAATGAATTTCCTGATGCAAAGTTTTATAAAACTCGCCATCAGAAATTTTTTAAAAATTTCCTTCCTCCATATCACAAAACAGTTTCTTTGCACCATATCACCACATCAGAAATACATACATCCCTCCTGCCATCAGAACAGTCCCATTTTATTTTCTCAACAACACATATACTGCACATCCATTTCCTAATTTATCCCACCACCAGACAAAAAACAAAACACCATCGAGATATTACATAATCTCGGAGTCAGTACTCCCACAGCAGAAAACAAACACATCTCAACAACAGAAAAAAGCTAAAAAATCTCAAAATTTTGAAAAAATCAATCAGAATTTTTTCCAATCTTTCGAAAAACTCATATTTCCAAAAAATACTCGTCCCCATTTTCGATTTCTCGATGTCACAATTATAGCTAAAAATATTCTATGTCCTTGTCGGACGAAGGAGTCCGAAGACGGACTAAGCCCATCCTTGTGTAAAATCCTACAAGTTAGTAACAAGGTACACAGTTTCAAATGGAAGAAATTCCATCCACGGAACAAACTACAATGTCAGTATAAAATTCCTCAAAATCCTAAACCACAATTTAATACGTAAACTATTACTATAATAATAACATAATAACATAAAACCACAGGCGCAAAACTGACTTTCTATATATTAAGCCTTTTTGTTCTTGGTCAAAATTCGTATTTATTCCATCATTTCATTCATTTTACCAGTATACTTTTATGTACTAGGTAATAAACTTTGAAAATTACATTGAAAAATTACCTGGAATACGCATAATAATGGTGTGAGGATTAGTTACAGGGACAGAATTGATTGTTTCCATCTCTCGACCTCTTGTCAATTCCATTTTGACAATATCCGTGGCTTCTACAGGTTTTTTGAGCATAATAACAATTTTCGGTTGCTCTCTCGTCACTTTCTTGGGGAATACGGAAAAATTACTCGCATTATTCAGTTCGACATTATAAATCTTGACGACTTGGTCTGTAAATTTTTTACAAAACTCAGCATCCAACTTGGTACTCGAGCGAAGCTCCACAGTGAACCACTCGTCAAATCGAGCCAAAACTGAAAATAAAATAAAATTGACATACAAACTTATAAAAATCGTAAATCAAATTAGAAATTCTTCTTGTCTAATTCACTTGGACACGTTTTTCTCTCTAGCCATGAAATTCATGCAACGTGAACATTTCACCCCCCTCAAAAAAAATTCCAACGACAAAACTTTCCACTCCGTTTCCTTCATACACTCGCGTCATTTCTCAAATGAAAATAGTTACGTGCTTTTCCATTCACATTCTACAAGTCAACACAACACGTTCACCAATTTTTCCATCTTACTCTCTATACTCTTATTAATTTACTTGATCAGTCGAAAAGTCGTGTAATATTTCAAAGATTCATATCATGCCCTCACATGTAGAGAGATACAAACACACACGCACACAATTTAAATCCCAAAGGTGGAAAGTATTAGATATACCTATTCTACTTGAACCGTATTATAGTATAATACACATCCGTAAATGTAAAAAAAATCATGGTAAAAAATTGTCATTGAACAGAGACAAACTGAAAATGTTGAAATGCTCAAAACTTAAATTCTATACTGTTTCCGTGTATACAACTCCTATGAGACGCTCTCAAATTCCAACCCCTTTTCATATCGAATTAATTCTGTCATTCAAAAAAAAAAAAGATAAGTGAACAAAGCAAATTTGAACTCCCACTATTTCCCTATATTTCAAAAGCACTTACACACACTTCATTCATTCATTCAATTTGAGCTTCTATTCAACATGTTGAAATATGAACTGTTCCCAAGCCTCTAGATAGAAGTAAAATAAGATGGGAAAAGGGAAAAGTTGAGCAAAAAGATTTTATTTTTTTTGGGGGGGGGGGAATGTGGGCGTTCAATACTCAAATAAATATAATATAATAATAATACGTCTATTACCGGCTTGATATCCTTCAGAAATCTCAGAAGCCGTAATACCCGAAGCGACAGCGATAACCCTTTTGGATCGAAGTACACGATTAACATCGTGCTTTTTTCGCACGGATGCCTCGTGCCTTAGCCGGTCTAGAAAATGATTTGAAATAATCACTATCTGTACTTTGGC
Source organism: Gisinianus flammeolus (assembly GCA_034699125.1). Lineage (NCBI taxonomy): Eukaryota > Metazoa > Arthropoda > Collembola > Symphypleona > Katiannidae > Gisinianus > Gisinianus flammeolus. The sequence goes on along the minus strand of JAIUND010003178.1, from coordinate 6,799 downwards.
ACGATGAATTTCGGCTGCACATGCATGGTGGTCCAACTCCCTCAAATCGTAAGCTTGTAATCTGCCATAATCAATCAAATAAAACAAACAAACAACTTTATTAGCATTTCTTACAAACATTTTTTTGGAAATTACCGTTAAGTTATAAATTTTTTTTGAAATGGGCCTTCAGTTTGATGTTTACATAATTTACAAAAAGCTGGTGTACAGATAAAGTTATTTCTAATCACAAAAAAAAAATGTGCGCCTACGTCCATTTTTCAACGTTTAATTATTTTTAGTAGATTTCCTTCGGGTATTTTATAGTAAAAAAAATACATACTACACTAAGGATCAATTATTCAAGTTAAGATACCTCTGATTCTGATTCTGCTATTGGCATAGAACCAACCAGAATGGGAATCTCTCAGCTACCGCTTTATTTAGAAACCACGTAAAAATTCTGAACATTAATCGTGCATACCTTTACGCATTTTTTTTTCATTTAATTTTTTTTCAAACTCACCAACAATATAAAAACTCTCGTTGTACAAGTAGGCAAGACAAGATGTTATGCAGTTATGCAAGCGTGTTACGCCCGCTGATTGTCGCAATAAATAAACAAGCATGTTCACTAAGCTAAGTCACTTCTTTACATTTATATCCTGACATACCCCGAACTCTTAGTGCCCTACAAAAAAAAAGTACATATTACGTTTGTATGACTATGTACACGAGTCTGGAGAACTTCCTCCGATCGGTAATATTAAATCTGATCCTGATCTGCAAATTCTTTTCTCTAATTCCACAGAGGAGAAACAAGAGAAATTCTTTTGCTATTAACAAAATGCTGTGGTTACTAGTAGAACCATTTGAGAGGAGTACATAGTACATGTACATATGCTGAATTCCAGCGTTATTAGCAAAGCACCACATTGTTTTGTGGCCATAAATAAATATACACATAGGAAAAAAATACTGAAATCCATCCTGTTTGTACATTGAGTGCGTACATTTAAAAACTAAAAGCATCTTCATTATTTTCTATTCTTCACCAATGAACTGATGTGAGTGATGCATCTGACAAGATAAGAAAAGGTTGACTGGGACTTGTATATTTAAAAAAAACATTGACGACGATGAAGAAGTACATACATACTCATATATGTAAAAAAAATTAACACATTTTTCAATTTTCAATGAACACGACGAATGTACTGCATTCATGGTACGATATTACGTGCATGCATTTTTAGTAAGTACACTAGGCACATACAAAGGCACATACAAAGAAAGATCACAAACGAAACCAGAAGTATTAGGATTCCAATATTACATTACAACGTCACACGGTGATTCAGCGCGATATAGTCTCTTAAAACCTTTAGCCGTCCCTTCACAAAAATAGAAATAAATAAACACAGACACACATTTCCAATGTCTATTTCCAAATCTCAACTTTCCTTGCGTAATGCGCTTGCAATGTAATTAAGTCAGTGTCAAAAACATACAAACTCTACTTTATTTTACAGATGATTCGAAATACTAATAAAACTAGAGGATACTTGTACTCATTTTTTGTATAATTTTACTCTACTCAATTTAACTCTGAGAAAGAAGGAAAACGTTTGAAATGTGAATGTATCCCATAAAAAAAACTTACGCAATGTCAATTTTTTGATTGTCCGGAGTTACCATACGCTCAAAGAATCCTCGAATGTGACCTTCAGCGATCCGAGAGAAGAAACATTCTTGACATGAAATGATCGCTACATCCATCTTGGAAGTCTCTGTAAATTAATTAAACAACAAAACACGTTATGAGATAATTTCACACACACATAATTTCCACACGGTGATTCTTCGGTAGTATTTAGAGCACTGCTGAAAACTTACTTAATATCAAACTTGCACTGATAATTCCATTTTATGTTTTAATTGTCAACACAAACGCTGATTTTTGTAGTGCTTCTAGTACTATATTCATGCTAAAAAATGTTTATATTTTAATGTGTAATAGGCATTCACAGGCACAAAAAACCCTCATGGATTTATACATGAAAAATGAACAGTCTCTTCGCATTTCACTTCACTGTATGAAAAAGAACAAGCACCAAAATGTAATGCACAGAAATGAGTCGTCACTGCCAATTTAAAATTGCATATCACAATTCCAATGAAGAAAACTTTTTGCGTGGCTCTTCCCAGAACTTTTCAACTCTACAACCAAAGGCAACAAGTAAAGGAACAGAACTTAAAAAAATCACTGGGTGAGTTGAAAACTTGAAACTCAAATTGAAAAAGTAAGTGATTCACACCCTGAGCGAGCATTCAAGTGCACGTATACACCTTCATAATTCACAAGATGGTCCAAATTCCAAAAACTACTACACGTTAAACGACTAATCGCCGAATGGAAACGGGTAAGAGATTTGCCAATGTATTTCTAGACTGTGTCGCAGTTTTGCTTTTTCTAGCCTGTATAGAATGCACCAAAAAGTCTGTACACTTGTATTCGTGCACACACGCACATACACAAAAAAACAGTAAACTTCACTTGAACTGTACACACACATCAGATGAGTCAGGAGTATGAGCAATGTGGCAAAAAAAACTATAAATATATCGTGTATAGGTAAACCCACAAGAAGTAAACAATCAAGATTTGTTTCAATAAATCTCAAAGTATTTGTTCAGAACTTTACAGAACGTCGTCATTATTATTATTATTACGGCAAATCCCCTTTTCCTTCTGCCACAACAAGGAATCGAAAACACAAACTCAGAGGGAATAAGTTTTTGGCAATGATGTCATAATAGAAATGAATCTTGTAAAATGAGCGAATCACTCAGCACTCAATGGATAAATACTAAATACAAATCCTCCAAAGTAATAACCCTAGAAAGATACTTGACGAGAAAAAAATGGCTGTCCTAGTCACATTACGAAAATATTCACTAAGGATAAAAATGAATCAGCAACGGTATTTTTCTTCGTAGTTTACTCAAGCTCCTTCAATTCAAATGTTCTTGTTCTAGTGTGGTAGAAAATATGACGAGGAAAACGGAAAACCACATACATGCTATAGATATCATTTGACAAAATTGAACTACATGCACTCAAATACTCATATGGAGTATCAAAGGGTAAAGAAGGACGCATTAAGTTTAAAACCCACAACAAACACACTACTTTTACATATTTAATACATACATACATATTCATATTGTAAATGTGAACATACTCGGATAATATTCTAAAGTTTAATACAATCAAAATATTCGTAATTAGCATTTATTATTTCTCGCAATTCCCATCAAATATTGATTGAAATTAATAAATTCAAATTATATATAGTTTCTATATTTACTTTTCCCTTCGCTTTGGGGGTTTTAGAATGTAGAAACCAAAAGAGACAATTTGCAGGGGTGTGTCCACATGGACAAATTATCAGTATAAGCATTGTCGTAACAATCTGTGGTTAACTTACATACATACTTATATTAATCTTGTGCGGATTTCCCGCAAAATCATTACCTTTTCTAAATGTTTATTTAAATTAATCGTCTCAGTATAAGCATAAAAAATGTTCCTTCCCATCATATGCTGTTTCTGGTTTCTGGTAATCGAATTTACAACAAAAGACGATTTAAAAAATGACAATAGAGCTACATATAATTGATACGAAGGATTTCTTCATACATTTCGTCAACACACATATAGCGATAGCGATGAAATGTGTGACAAATTCCCAACCGCAAAATGCAAACCTACTCCGAATACCTACTGTGGAAGACATAATTTCCCATCTCATTCATTCACTCGCAGGCCACCAACTAGTCAAATATTGACCGGCGACCCTTTCACCATGGATTATAATTCTGAAGGCTTCGTGACTACACAATATATATGTATATCTTTCCATAAAAAATGAGCACAAGTACATACATTTCCATGTGTATGAAGCGTATGTAGATGCAGATGTGTAGGGGATCTGTAGAAGTACTCCTCATAACTCTATTGGCAATAGTAATGTGATTAAGTATTGGCGATTTCGTCACAAGCACGGGCAAGAGAAATGAAATGGCCAAAGGCAAAGGAATAAAAATCCATAATCTTTACAAGATTCACTTTACTATAGAACCTTTTAAAGTTTCTATGCTAAAATTCTAATCATAAAATTACCATGTGATCTTTCACATAGCAAACTGTGAAACATGCAAAATAAAACGAAATACGAAGATATAAAAACCTTTGAATTCGTAATCACATTCACGAAAATCTAAGGAAATCATTATTTATTTGATGATCGTCGTCGGTCCCTTTTACTAGTTGTGAGATGAATTTGAACAGTCTTACTCTCTTACTTACATTCTGCATAATCATATAATATATAATACTCTAGTTTTTCTAAAACAACATCCATACATATTACATGTGTAGTTTCCAGATACACACAACTATAAGCCACAATGAAGAATGTCATTCAAACTTTAATGCTTCCTCTTTTCTTGGCAGTTCCAACATCTCAGCTAATTCCTCCACTTCTCGCATCGACTATCCGTCTTTAAGTCTGCTGTAGCGTTTATGCTCATATACCTACAGTTTTTTTCTTCAAGTAGATTTATATGGTCGATTCGTACACTTCCTGTCCCTGTGTCTATTATCGTTCTCTATTTCATTTTGAGGAGACTATTAAAATTCTTGAGCATATTTATAATTTCCAATATTCGAGTAAAGAGGAGGGCTATAGAGACATTTCATGTCGTATTTAATTATACCTCATTCGAATACCTAACATATCTGAATATATTCGAGTCGCTCATTTGTATCAGACTCTCATCTTGACAAGAGATGAAAAATGAAGACGAAAGTCTCTCAAAGAGATATAACCATGACATGTGTATGACAAGAAGAAGAAGAACATAAAAAAGACTGTCTTAAATAAAACAACTTCTGATGACCTTTCCTTTCGACTTCGACCCTAACCCAGACAAATGTGAACAGAAAATAAACTCAAATAAAATGAAACTTTACATTACATGCACTCCGATTGTGTTGCGTTGCATACTACACTCATAATTTCTCCCGCGTATACCCTCTAAAAAAAATCTCCAGCAAAACGACAAAACAAAATCCCAATTAAAAAAATGAATACATTTTCACACATTGATTTGGCAAATCATGTTCATTTTAAACTGGAAAATGTATAATAGTAAAGACAAACCTAATTAATAATTATCATTATCCGTGGTGCATCTTCAATACACGATATGAAAATAATGATAATGTTCCAAAAGATATAGTCCCAGATGAGAGTTTAGTTTAGTCACAGATGCTTACCACTGACTGGAAATACAAAAGCATAGTGAGAAATGTACATGAAGACTCTAGAATTTAGATTATTTCTCCATTTATCTGTCATTATCGGAATGGAATACAAACCACATATAAGTAAATAAACGACACAAACCAAATACACACACGTAAATGTAGTTTTTTTATGTGTGTGTATAGTACATACTGTGTGTAGGGTGTAGGTGTAGGGAGTAGGGAGCTAAATGAGTCCTAATATCTACAAAACACATAATATTCTCTTTATACTTACGAAAAATGTTCACGCTACACTCCCATATATGTATGCCACTATATAGGAATCCAGTGAAATGAAATGAATGAAAGAGATGCACGATGAATGAAAACACTTTCCCTCTCTACTCTCTATCCATACATCGGTCTCTCTCTCCTTTTCCAAACCAAGAAAACTCGAATTTCAACCCTATCGGTATCCCATCCCTTGCATTCACTATTCACTCTCACCATTTAACCATACTAAAACCTTCACTACACAAGACTACAACCTATTAATACCAGAAAAAAATGTTTTCACTTTACTTTAAGAAATGAAGACTGAACTGACGATGAGCCAACTGACTTACTCGTACTCGAGAACGAATACATATATGAAAACCACTTGTTTCCACATAATAAGAAAAAATGATACCAACTGCCATTTTCCATTCATTCTCCCCATTTACGCTTCTTTTAAAAGCATCTTCATATTTTCTCTCTTTAGAATTTTCTCTATTGGATTCTCCAGTGCAAAGAGTATACCTTCGCTTATGGTATATGAAAATGTAAACTATTCATAAGCCAGTTGAAAACTTAAAACCACAAGCAGTGACACAAAGTACGATGAAATGCTTCCATGTATTTTTACAAAATGTTTCTCCGGGTTGTGACGTCCTAATCCTAATCGTAACATCAGATCACATGGGTGCTCCTCAGCTCTGTGCAATAGTGAATGTGTATGTATTCTGTGTATACAGTAAATATTGCATTCAGTCTAGCCTATTGAACAACAACAAGATACAGCACAGAGACCCTCACTCTGCCTAATGTAAGTTACAAGTATAATGAAAATATTATGCTGGCTATCATTACTATTAGGTTGGATCTGGATGTGAGCCGTCTGTGAGTTTGGTAAAGATAAGATTGTAATAGTTGAGTACAGGAACATTTCATAGATAAATAACTTAAGTAGTTGCTCATTTATCTGTCTCAAGGGTGGCCGCATTGAAAGTTTTTTATGCCCTTTTCTCCCTATCATTTGTATACATGATATTACATATACATTCAACTAACCGCTTTACAACAAATTAATCGTCATGTTTAACAAGATTCGGAATCTAAAGGTTTCCCCTCAAAATAGCAAATTCGTCCAGAGATTGAAAAAATTAAATGAGGTTGTGGATGGAATAAACAGTCATATACTACTTTTCACTTTTTTGCAAATTCTTATGTAGAAACACATGGGCT
>JAIUND010003177.1:0-17256 GCA_034699125.1 Gisinianus flammeolus | reverse complement strand
TTCGCGTCATTTTTCTCTACAAAACCCACCTCATCTCATATTTTACAAAAAAAACACGTCTGACATAGTCCTCGTTAGATACAGTCAATGGAGAAAAATAAGACTGTGTAAACTCAATTGTAAATTGAAAACAACTCCCTTTTCATATACGTGTGTATATTGTTATTGTATATGGATGCATTTCAAAATGATATGAATATCAAGTTGGTGATGGGGAAGAAAATATGATGAATGCATATTTAAATCTTACTTTACAGTCTCCGTCCAGACTAATCAAAGGAAGAAACCTACAGAGAAATCATGAGCTTTTGCTTTTGCTTACAACTTATACAAACTGACAAAGCTGTACATGAAAACATGACTGTGAATGTAAGTACAAGTACATACAGATATGTATATCCGCTCAGATTCATATTCAGATTCAGATTCAGTTGAAAGTCAAATCATCAAATCGAAACGCCAAACCAATAAAAAAAAAATCTGCCTTTTATGAAACATTGCATGCACTGGATTGTGTTCATGTAATATCAGTATGTTCAGGTAAGCTTGTAGTCTAATAGCTTTGTGTAGGATGTTCCATTTAAATTGCTCCATGTTCCCAGTAAACTGTTTCTATATAGCTTCAACTTTGAAGTGAACAAAAAAAAAAAAGCTTAAAAAAAACTACCTTCGTACGCTTCCCCATGTTCTTTCTTTCTTTCCCATATATCCATGGACTTGGACTTACCTACAGTCCACAGTATACATATGATATGTATGAAGAACAATCTTGCACACAGTCTACATCCACATATTTACATGGATGTATACATAATCCTAATATCAGGTAAATTCCCTTACTAGCATATTTTTTTCGTTGGAATTAAGTATCTTATTTAAAGGTCCTCGAGGTTAAGTTGGAGCCTATTTACGGACAGAACAGATAGATTACTTTTTTTTATGTTTGCCTCTGTTTAATCTATACCTTCTTTACCAATTTGACAAATTTGACCTTTCCCACGTACAATACGATATTTCAGTCATTTCCAAATCAAATACTATCTATACATATAAAAAAAATCTTCCCCTTTCTTTTCTTCTGTTTGTCTCCTCCTCTTTACACACTCACACTAAGGATATTTGATATTTATATTATAATTTGTAATGATAATTAAATGAGCACTATACAACTATCTGTATATGCACCAAGGTACAAATATAGTATACAAAGATACAAACATGTTTCAAGCATGGCATTTCAGTAATTGGTAAAGATATGTATCATAGCAAATAATAAATAAGCTCAAAAGGGATTTAATTAGAGTGTCACGACAGTTATATGTTATTATCATATATGAGGGTATTTAATAAACATAAACATGAAATGTACAAGTATATGTACAAGAGAACAATGTACATATATTTTGTGTGTGTGTGTATTTGTGTATGTGAAATGAAAGCTTCCATCTGATCGTGAGAGAGAGAGAGAGAGAGAGAGAGAGAAGAGATTCTTATTTAGGGAAGAGAAAATTGACGGAATGTGAATGACTTTTTGTGAGGGTGGTGATTGAAATTGCTTTATACCATCACGGCTAATCTTGGATTTGAATTTGGATTGTAATAATATTACTTTATTATGGGTTGCATTTCATTTGGACATCATCGTTGTTCTCGGTCTATATCGACTTAATACACACACACACACACACAATAATAATGATAATATTAGTGTAACAATGTAATTTCAATACGATATTTTTATTGTTTGGCTGGACGTTTCCATACACACTCTGTGCACTTCTGTACGTCTGTAAGTCTGAAAGTGTATATAGAATGTGTAGAGTTGTAGAGTTTCAGGGAGCCAAAAGTCAAGAGTATGTATTATGTATGTACGCTTCATTTTATTGGTTATTGTTGTAATTGTGCTGGTAAGGGATGGAAAAAACAAATGTGTACATACAATCTTGACACGACTCCTCTTGACTCTGCCTCTCCAATAGTCCAATACTGTGATGACTGACGAGAAGGAGAGAGAGAGAGAGAGAGAGAGAGACGATGAGAAGATAGAAGTTGGACGTTTTGGAAGATACAATGTGGATTTTTACCTGCGAGGGAGTCACCACAATCCATGTAAATAATGGTTAATAGTCAAGTAATGGATGTTGTCGAGATGGAAAGTCTTTTGCTCTCTTCTCTTGTACTTTTTGACTGTATGCACACTAATATGCAGTAAAAATTGTACGCAATTGAGAAGATTTTTTGGTCATTGGTTTTCTGTATAATATTCCTGTGATAAAACTATAGAAATGTAATATAGTTAAGTCTCGCTTCTCTGTATTAAAATTTGATGACTACGAAGAGACGAAGAGAGAGAGAGAGAGAGAAAGAGTGAGAGAAAGAGAGAGAGAGCGAGAGAGAGATGGAGAATTGAACATTGAACGATGGTAATCTAAAAGTTAGTGAATGTAGAATGTAAAACTGTGAGATGAGGTTGGGGTGGTGATAATATGTATTCACTGAGGACATTCATTGAGAAAATGCTAGATAAGTCAGATTTTTGTCCTTTAAAGGGTTATATTTCGAAATGTTTAAAGGTGGAGTTGAAATTCCAATTTTCTTTTGTGTGATGACGGCCGGTTTTCTGTTGGGTGTTGGGTCAGGGTGGAGTCTTTTTTAGTCCCTTTTTAGTGAAGAAACATATATCCCTTAAATAGGCATCCATCCGCCGATGCTCTCTCAATTCATCTGAATTCATTTCTCAAACAACTTGTGCCTTTTCCCTTCCCCTCCATCCACACACACACACACTGGATTTCTACACATACATACATACACACACACACACACACACTGAATACAGAGTATGTATGTACATTGTACATGCAAGCAACACCTATAAGTAGTTCATCATACAGCCTTCTATATGTATACAGATGCAGATAGATATACAAGTCAAAGAAAGGAAGAAAAAAAATACAAATTTTTTGTTCAGCACAAGATTACTTTTTCCCTCACTATTTAGTATTCTGTAACTTATTGCTATTTATTAGCATATATCATGTATCTGTTAAAAACTAATGTACTCACTTGACTACACACTTTCCTATGGCAAATAGTAATTGATGACTTGCCAAAAAAAAAATGGTTGTGCATCCCAAATGACTGAAAAACAACTGAGAATATAATATACATATGTAGATGTACATACCCAATAATACACATATAAACGAACGTAACTATAATCAAAATTAGTCAAGTTTCAAATACTCATATGGCTACATTGAATTGAAAGTCGAGTAAATGAACAATTTCCCTCTGTATTATCCCGACGAACCGACTCATCAACAGTCTGACTCTCATCATTCCCCGTATATACGGAAAAGTGTACATACCTTTTTGATATAATTTAGAATATAGATGTACGAATATGGGGGATATGATTTCAAATGATGGACATTTGCAGTCACGATGAAGCAACTCGAGAAAATGAATACGACAGAATAAGAATAAGAAATTGGAAAGAGGGAGAGAGAGAGAAAGGAAGAAAGATAAAGAGAAGAGTTTATTGTTTTAGTCATGTAGTAATATTAATTCCACCCAAGAAAATCCAATATCCAATTACACCTATATGATTAATTGATTTCCTTCATATTTATCAATGTCTTCGTCTTCCTTCAGACTGCGTTCATTTCAAACATGGATGTCTCTCTCTTTCTCTCTCTATCTCTTTGTGGATTTAATGCATTGTGCATCCATTGACTTTGAGGATTGTGGATTTAGGCTCTTCTCTCTCTCTCTCTCATCTCCCTGGGTGCATTATTTAAACGATGTTCAGATGGATAGATATTTTATCGTTCTGTGGTCTTCAGGTCGGGTGTGGGTACAAATCAAGGGTAAATATCACGCTATGAATTCAAAGTTCTAAGATCTCTTTCTCAAGTCAAATCATTCCTCCCCTTTTTCTATATATATATTCACATCTCGACCAATCTCTAGAATTATTAATATTATTGAACATTGATTGACTGTGTGAAATCATATCCAACACGTTTTTTTTATTTTGAGTGTGTTCATACAAACAAACAAACGGTTTTACAAGCAGATTCAAGATATTGCTATATTTCTGTGTTAGAATCTTTAATTTGATGATAATTCCTTGACAATTTGAACGAAAATCAAAGAGTTATGTAATTGAAAGTCTCAAAGATTCAATCGACAATTCTGTATATAAAGTTCAAAAAGATGTCGGGATAGGAGTAATAATAGTAATAATAATTGTGACACAATAAAATCCAAAGATGATCCTTATAAGTATTTTTTGAATGCTTTGCCCGGCTTACATGAATGCATTGCATGTACTATGCACTATGCACTATATGCATATGAAAGAATAAAAGAAGAGAACAATAGTAGCTAAATGCCGGTGCAATTAGCGCTTCTGTTCACTCTGTATCTATACCGAGAGAGAGAGAGAGAAAGAGAGAGAGATTGAGACTACAGATTAAATATATGTCAAACTATATTACATTAGAGAAAAGTTGAGGGAAAGAAAGAGCTCATCATCGTCATCATCTCTCTCTTGACTTTTTTGAGTTGAGTAAGTTGAGTTGAGTTGGATGACTCTCCGCTATTACTATTGCTGGAAGGCCTGTCCATATCATCTATATAAATTCTGTATGGCTATACAACTCTTCTCCTCATGTAAATTATTATTATTTATTCCTTGTTTTGACACGCTCTTCATCCTCATCGTAAAGTTCTCCTTATTGTTGTTCTTCTTAAGCCGTGTGTGTGTGTGAGTGTGTGTACACCTGTACGTCTATTATGTACCTCCAAAAAACATTCCCTCTGTCACGTACGTGTGTACAAGTGTACATGGAATTATGGAGTACGCTTGGACACAAGTACACACAATACAATACGTTAATAACTATATGGAGGAACCCAGAGGCAAAAACTATCGTTTATCTGTATCGTTGTATCGGTAGAAGTCGCAATAAATTCATCAAAAGTATCCATCCGTACAACATTTAAGTCCAACTCGATCCTTTGATTACATTAACTACGCTTTTATCTCACCATGAAATACTCTTTCTCTTTCATAAATTTCCAGAGCTTGTACAGATATGTCCAATCAACTATATGGTGAATGGTGACTATGTAAACCGTATACACATATTACATATATCTTACATTTCTCCTTACATGTGATGTGATGACCGGGCGGAGAAAATTACAAAATGAAGCCAAACATATAATGAATAGACAAGATATTATGGGATACATCTAATAGACATACACACACTTTACACACGCGTACGATATGCATTGTCAATACAATATTGAATTTCCTTCAATTAAATTTAACGATAGCTGTAACTGTAGACTCAAGACTCAAGATTCAATATCTAATCTGGAGAGAGAGAAAGATAAACACGTTAAGAAGCCCTATTTGATTCTCACCCTTTAACTTTATCACCTTTACAGGTGGTGATAGCAAACTTTTTTTTTTCTTCTTCTTCTTCTTCTTCGACTTCTCCAATTGTGTACATACAATTTACAATGTATATAAAATACAAACCAATATGAAATTCTTTATGATCAAAATTAAACGGAATTGTCTGTGTTGTCATCCCATTGCAATGCCATTCGTAATATGCATAAATGCATGCAACAAGGTTTGGTTCCTCACACATCTTCTTCCTACACACAAATACAAATACCAGTGAGGCTTTAGGCGTTTATCCATCTAAATAAAAGGCAAAATTATGTGGCGGAGAGATTTTTTTTCGTTTTTTTTTGTATTCTGGAGAGTTTGAAAATGACAACCACACATACCACATGAAATCTCTCATGCATCCTTACAATTTGACTTTGGCAAATGAATAAACTATACACATATTATACATCTATGTGCCAGTATGTGTATATTTTATTTGTCAATGACAACAATGTGTTGTGATTGTGAGTGAATGGCGAGATGTCCGTGCACGCACACATTCACGTATGTGTGATATTTTGTATTTTATAATATCTGTGTGTCTCGATGACATTAGGGCAGATTCGTTTTTTCACGTTTTTTTATTATATCAAGAAGATAATTTACCTCCCTAAAAGTCCATATTCTTCAAGTATTGTAAAATGCCATTTTTCATTTAGTTTGTACTATGTAAGTAGATGTAGAATGTAGAGTCTGTCCTTCTCGTCCTGGTTAGTTTTTTTAGATTGCACAGGGAGGACCGTATTTTGTTTTAGAGATTACCATGTTATTATTATTATTATTATTGCCATTGTTCATACACATTCAATGTTCAAGTCATAAAAAGAATGCAAAATTCCATATGGGAATTTAAAAACATTGTGTATAGCGATTATAGACAAATTTTGGCGTATGCATTAATTACACGTATTATCTAAGTATGTATATGCTTCGTAATATCGTAATATGCATTGTTGAAGGACACGCAAAGATTTTCAGTTTTTTTGAAGTCACATGTGTGCATTGAATATGTTTATGTTTATAGGCGTTTTGACATACAATTCTATAATATTTCATATTTAAATTGTACGAAGTAAAATAAAATAAAAGAGATTCCATATCATCATCTGTAAAAATTCTTGGAGAATTTCATTTTTATAGTAATTTATTGTCACTGTTTTAAATTGAGTATGTGTATCGTATTTTACTATTTGAAAACGTTTATTGTTTTGGCTTTGTTTGTAGCATTTCGTGTATATAGCAATCAATCATGTTTTTTTGGTATGCATTTTAAATATTTGTGTATTTGTTATTACATATTTAAGTAAGTTAAAATTTAGCTGTTAAATGATTACGATTATTTAGTACAATATCCACTAATTGATTGAAGACTCGTGAGCGAAACAAATCGAGTGCATGTGCGTTTACTCAACGCCGTTGACAATTACAGATATTGATGATTCACCTCTCATTTCCACATGAGCTGAATATATATGTAATAATAATAATAATAATAATAGATTTAATAAATATTACGGTTATAATATACTGAAAAATTAAGATACATAATAATAATGTGAGTTAATTAGAGTTAATTGAGTAAACATCTTTATTTTTATATATAAGTTAATAATCAATCGAGCCCATATACTTAAGTACAGTCTAGAAGATCTGATAAAAACGAAAAACTGTATAATACAGTTCTTTTCTTGTTTTCATTGTGACTTTCAATATTTATAGTATAAATTGTATACACATTAATGCACAGCATATATATATATATTATCAGTATTTGAAACAAACAATAACATTTTCAGCATAAATATTTACTATACAAATAATATCTCAGTCAAGGGTACGCTTGAAAGCAACTAAATTTTATATTTTACTAACTATATTTTTTAATTTCATTACATATAATAGATAATATCCACATTTAATGTAAGGGCACTTTGGTTAGTTTCATGGTTTTTTCTATACATCAGTGTGTAATGCAGTCACGCGTTGATTACTCCAGCAGCAACGGTAATATGTATCTATATAGTTAAAAATTTCGACTACTCAAAAAGCTATATACAATAATATTATTATTATTATTACTTGATATAAGGTACTTTTGATACACTTTTGCGACGTGTCCACTGCAAATATTATTTTGCGAATTTTCGTTATTGTTATTAATTAGTTTCCTATATATCTATATGTATTTGTGCATTGATTGTGAGTGCACACATAATTATCCATTTGTTTGTGTATAAATTATAACACGTAATATATAATAATATATATGTATGCGTATGTATGTAAACTACCCTTATCCTAAGATCCTATGAAAGTCCTTCATAAACTACAATTATAATAATAAATAACTTTGGTGAATCCACAAATAACCTTTCTTTATCAGGGTATTTTGTTTTTGTAAATGTTTTTCCAAGCTCGAGTGTATATAATATATATAAGTATATTCCATGAGGAAAAAAACTTTATCATTCACATGTCAAGTCTCATCATTGTCCTCATCATCATCATCTTCTTCTTCCTCTAACTGATCATCCCCTTGATTTGGATCACCTGGACTCAGTGTCATATTATCCGGTGTTTCACTTCCACTTGCAGGATCCCCCTCCACATCCGTTGACTCATGTCCATTATCATGGTCATTGTCCTGCTCGTGGTCCATACTCTCGGACATATCATGGGGTGTTGGAATTATCCCTAAAGCTCCTCCAGTATCCATATGAATTTGACCAGAGGCCGCAGCTGCTGCAGCTGCCGCAGCAGCTGGATTAATCCCTTTCAAATTGTCTGGAAGGTAATCTTTCCAACTCCGGAACAAATATCTTGTAAATTTTCTCAGTTGTCTAAATTTACAATACGTGGCTCCTTCCGCGGACTCCAATTGTTGAGTTTGAATGAGGAAACCTTTCTCTTTGAATGTTTTCTCTAATTTCTCTCTCATTAAACTTTTCCTTGTCCTCCGCTTTCTCTTCATTTTACTAGCATTGACACTGGATGAGCCATCATCATTTGGATGACCATGATGACCACCACTCTCTCCACTATTTGGGCTAGCCATCATGGAGGACGTGGTGGCTCCATCAGAACTGGGTTCCGATGAGTCCATCAGTTCATGGGGTGTGATGGGGGACATGACACGGGGATGTGGACTAGGTGAATGGATTTCATTGGTGATCATTGAGCAAGTGGACATGGCCGGGATGGGGATGGGCATGCACATGGACATGGATTTGGCACTTTTGGGTAGACCATGCGGAGAAATGATCTCACCCGACTGACTATATTCCTCTTTGAAATGACCCTGATGCGAATTATTATTATTATTATTATTATTATTATTATGATTATTATTATTCTTTGAGGTGGATGTGCAGGCTTTATCCGAATAGAATCTAAAATTCCCTCCAGAATCCACTGATAACATTTTTTTCTCTTGCAAAGAAGGTTTAGCACCGCCCGTGAATTTAAATTTGCAAATACTCACTTCCGCTGGGTTGGTCAAAGAGGAAGCAAATGGGGAGTTACTTGAGTCCATGGGATTCACGGAATTTGTATGTGATTGATGTGAATTCAAATGATGATGATGATGATGATGATTGTTATTATGGCTCAAATGAGGATGAGATTGAGATTGAGACCCCGAGACATTTGATGATGATCCTGTTCCTTTATTCCCTGATGGACCAGGTCCATAAACAGTTGTGCCTCGTTTCCGTCGACCTTTTGGTGGACTTTTCCCGGCGGGGACGACGACAGTGGGGACAGAAATGGATGATGATTTGACAGAGTCTGGTGAACTTAAATTATTATTACAATTTGTCATTGGACGGTTATTATTGGCACTATTTACATAATTGGCAAGTTTGGAAGCACTCAAATTTAATTGATGATTTATATTGACTAGATTCGGATCATCACTGGCTGTCCCTGTATGTGCATTTGTATTTGTATTACTCACAGCCGAGCTCCTCCCTCGTTTGGTAGAATTTCCCGGATTTTGATTTTTCCCAAAATGATTCTTAGTATTGCTACTGCTAATACTTGTACTTGTACTTGGGATGGGTGTGGACAATAATAAATTTAAATGATTCACATGTTGATTGCGTTGTTGTTGATGATGGTGATGTTGATGATGAGCAGTTGCTGTATTGTCGTCATCACGGACACAGAGGTTCAATGGTTCATCTGGATGATGTTGATGATGATGATGATGAGATGGAGGAGGCGGAAGAGGAGCACAAGCAAAATGTTCACTGGCGAGCCTTGAGAATTGTTGTAATTGTTCTTGATGTTGAACTTGTTGAAGTTGTTGATGAAAATGTTGATGGAGGGACGGGAGCATTGAGATCTTTTTATTCATATTCATATTATTGTTTTTGTTATTGGGATGAAGGAACACGGAGGGATTCAAAGATGCCAATGGAAGTAAATCCGGGGGTAGTGGATGATTCCAATTTATTGTTGGTAGGAAACTTTGGTTTAGGTTATTATTATTATTATTATTATTGTTATTATTATTTGACTTTGATGTAGAACTATTGGTATTATTATGATGACGGGGATTTCGGGATGATGAGGATGATGATGAGGATTTGTTTTTAGTTGTACTTTTACTATTACTAGTCGGCTGGGTTGAAACACGTGGAGGTGGTGAGGAGGATGGGATATTTACATATGAAAGTGGGAATTGAATTCCATAATTTTTTGATATTAAATGACAAATATCCGCTTTTTTAGGTTTCCGACCTCTCCGTGGTCTCGTGTCAAATGTCAACTCACCCATGTACGGTAAATTATTCATGAGAAGCATTGGAGCCAGCCGGGATTTCTCTATCGGGACGACATTTTTCGTATTCCCTGAATTGCTTGAATTTGTATTTGTATTTGTATTTCCTCCCGATCTATTGTTGGATTTACTTTGACGACCACTACTTTTAGTCGTAGTGGGAGTAGAATTACTAATCGGCGGTTGCTGTAATGTAGATGATTCAACCACCGTCATTGGAGATGAACAAGTTGAAGATGAACTCGGGGATTTTTTCTTTTCACTTTTCACTATTGTAATGGGAGGAATTTGTGGTTGTTGTTGTTGTTGTTGTTGTTGGGGAGAACAACTGACATTGGTTCTCAATTCCCGAGTGACCATATTCTGATTGTCTTCGGATGCTAATGCTAATGATGGATTCCAATTAGTACAACTCCCTTTCTCACGATCAGTTGTATTTAATGAACTTGTAGTGTCTGTTGTTGTTGGGATTAAAGATGTCGTCGACGAGTCCAATACATTTCCTTCCTCATTTTTCACTTGGTCAACATCCTCGGCTTGTGTCATATCAGTAATACTACTGATATTATTATCAATTTCCTGTTTAACAACAACTACACTCTCATTACTTTCACTTTGATCACCTCCACTCGTCGTCGATTTATTCACACTGGATCTTGTACAGGATTTTGATTTCGTATCACTTTTATTACTATTCAGAGTATTGTTGTTGTTGTTATTATTATGAACTGGATTTAGATTTGAGATTTTAGCTCGTTTTGCAATTGTACTACTTCGAAAACCACTTCTAGTTACAGCTCCGATGATGGGAGAATCCTCCGTATTATTCGTATTCCTAGTATCCTCTTGTGTTTTACTCTCATCTTGGAGGGAATTCACACACGTATTGTTCTTGTTCTTTGATTGATTCTGAATTTCACTATCATTATCTTGAATCCGCTCAAAATCCGTCACCTTTTTCCCACTTTTCTGCTTCTCCATCACCAATATATCGAGGGAAATATATGTCGATAAGACACGAGAAATACAGAGAGATTTATATATCTTCACCTCCTTTATAAGTACAAACAAAAAACACAATGAAAATAAAATAGACTTTTTTAGTTGGTATATTATTATACTTTTTCACTGGAATATATATATATATATATATATCCTCAAAACGAAAACGAAACTTTCACATGCTCATTATTTAATCCGTTAATTCAATTACGAAAGAAAGAACCTACTTTCTTTAAAATGTATACATATAAATGCGCACCTGGCTTGAAAGACTAAATCAAAGACTAAATCTCCTGCTTCACTTTACTTTAGATTAGAGACCAAAAGAAGGCAATAATTATTTTGATGAAGGATGAACACACTTGGTAATTGAAGGACATAAATTTATAATTAAAATTGAATTAATTACAAATTCGTATAGAGACTTGGCAAAGTTTGTGGTAGCTCAAAACAAGGAAATATATACAAGATGATGATGGTGAGAAAAGGAAGAGACAAAGTATATAAATATGTACAGAGTTAAGATAATTTGTATGGGGGGAATTGAAGGAATACAACATGAGCGGCGGAGAACAAAAAGGAAATGGAAATGGAAAAGAGAAAGAGAAACAACAAAACATGGACAATAATGAGATGAATAATGAGCAATGAAAGAGCGTAAAAGAGAGCTAAAAAAGATGGCCAGTTTTAAAAAAAAGATGTAGAGTCGAGTGAAAAAGTTAGATGAAATGTGTGTGTGTGTGTAAGAGAGAGAGAGAAAGAGAGAGAGGAAAGAGAAGGAATAGTCTGTATAGCAAATTGTATTTATATTTGGAGATAGAAGGAAATATCAAAGTCGACATGGGACAATGAATGAAGGCAAAGTAGGAGAGAGAGAGAGAGAGAGAAAGAGATCTTGGTATCTTGGAAAGTATAAGGAAAAACGACGAAGACGACGACGACCAGCCAAGGAGAGAGAACAGAGAGGAAAGAGAAGAGAAGGGAGGAGCAGATTTTCTATTTTGCGAATGCAAAACTATTTTGGGCAAATTTTTCGCACACACACACACATATATATATATACATGTATAGATACACAGATATGCAGAGAGAGAGAAGGAAATTTTCGGCTCGTGTCTTATTCTCCATACGAAACAAACACCAACTTTTCCATATCATGATCCTGATTTACCTATACTTATACATTTACATGGCAGTACTTTCAAGCAATCTGAACATTTCCCATTTCACATTTTCACTCTATAATATCGCAGCACGAGAGAGATGGTAAGTTCGTGCATGCGTTCATATAGAGAATGTGTAGAATTTGAACGAAGTGAAGTATTTTTTAGTAAGTATTTGTTTGAAAACAGGTACCGTCAAACTTTAATGTACTAAAAATTGCCTAAAATACTGAAAATATTGAAAATTCCTCAAAAATTCCTCTTTAAATTGAACATACGGACGACAAGAGCCTTTGAATTTGAATAGCAAGTATCAAATCATACATATTTCCTGCTTTATATAGCTGAGAAAAATACTGATTAGATTTACCAATACACATACACCAATAGTAACTTGATGACCTGAAAAAATTTGAAAACTTGCTAAAAAAAAATCTTTGGTATTAACTGAAAATGAGCAAAATATCTGTATTAAGGAAACTTGCTAAATACTAAATGAGATATATGGGGAAACAAAAGTATATAGCTTGACGGTATATACCAGTACATATAAATGTTTAAACATTAATATAGCCATAGTTTTTCACTCGAGTTGTACGTGGTAGGTATTAGGTATTATGTAATGTAATATAAATAAAGAGAGAAAGAGAGAGATAAAAGTTTGGCGGGCGTACATATTGATGGAAACAGTAGAAGTAAGTAGTAAAAGTATAGTGGCAGCAGCAACAGGAGCACAGGAGAAAAGAAGAAGACTTGCTGTTCGCCTTCGTCTTATGAACTTCTTTTGCATGTAAGAAAACCAGTGCGGCTTCGGTTTCGAAAAACTGTGCGTGTACCCGGTATATCTGTACGAATACGAACGACGAACGACTCCTCGCAAACACACACACACACAGTGCAAAGAGTGTGTGTGAAATGCAATATTCTGATTGCCAAATATGGAAGAGCTACAAGACTAAAAACACCGAACTGGGTCTATTTTAGGTCCCGTTTTGGACGGCAGTCACTACTACACAACTACTATATACTACACACACTCGCACACATGTACTAACGGCTCAGAACAGCCTGAATCCGAGACTCAATCGTGGTCTGAATCTTTTCATGCTGATTTTCTTGGTCGCATTGCCAAAACACATGGCAAGTCTCACAATGAGCAAACCGTGACACTGACACTTTCAACTTTTCCATTTTCTTTTTCTTTTTTTCCTCCCTGCCTTCGTCGTCGTCGTCGTCTTAGTCGTCGTCGTTACTTAATTCTTTTCCTCCTTTTTGATTCCTCTTCTTCTTTGTATATGTATGTATACGCTTTTTACCACTCGTCCAAAAAAATATATACACTCATACATTCACATATTTCTTGTTCCTTTTTTTTTCACTTGCACCCGAACCAATATGTAAATATGAGATTCCTCCTCATACACACATACAGATTCTCTTGCTCTTACTTGTTATTCTTATAATATATGCGTAATTTCCTGGCGTCATAGTAGTAGTAGTGACATGCATATATATAGTTCAAGAGTAAACTTAATAAAAGCTGATAAAATTCACAATCACATCGTCTCGTTTTACTCAAAAAATTACACGGAATCCGTACATACACACACTTTTGCAATGGAAACATCTAGATTTTATAGAGCTAAGCGTGTGAGCCTTTCTTTTCACTTTTTTTTTGTTCCTCCTCTGACCTGAGTTTTTGTCTCATAATTTGTCTCTATATATAGTGTTTCTATTTCAACTCATTTTCCATTGTATGTTCATTCCTTTCCATACATACTAGTAAATATATTTACTGGAAATTCTCAAATTCTTATACATAGTATCTGTCATGGTGGGAACTGGGAACAAAAGAAGGGTGTCGTTTTTGTATAGAGCTTCCCCTCTTTTCATTTCGTTTTCGTGGCAATTCAACTTTGCGTTGTTCATGATAAATGTGAGTTTAATTATGACATTTTATTTTTTTTCCACTATCGTTTATCTTCTCATATTCCTCAGGGGGGCTCCTCCAACCACACGATGAACAATCACTTGAAAGTATATATATATATATATGTACACGCGGATGGCAACCAAGTTGAAATCAAGACGAGGATAAGGAGAGAGAGAGAGAGAGAGAGAGAGACCATTTCAGTTCTTGGTTCTTGGCGTATTTTTTTGTTGTTTTGTGACATACACATGAGAATGAAAGAGAGAGAGAGAGAGAGTATTATTGTAATGTCTTGTTCATGTATAATTACAGGATAATTTGGCATTTGGTACGATCCATAATAATTCCAACTCGCTTTAGTACACAATATTTAGATGTATATGTATATATCTGTGTTTGGTAAATCTCTGTTGTTTTTATATTTATGTATATGTGTGTGGAATACACCACAATTCACAACTTACAACTCACAAGGGGAATAGACGAGAACGAGAGGATACACAACAAAACACATGTACACGCTAGTTTTACACGTTTACACCAAGGTGTGACAATTTCATTTAATTTCATTATCATCATGGAATCCATGCGGAAATAATTCCAAGTCAAGGATGACATTTGCTCTTAATATACCTCGCAAAATTTTACAATACTCTTCTTGTTTCCATTGTACATTTGTTCCTTGTACTTGTACAAATCAAATGGTATAATATATTATCATAGGGATACGAACGAATGTGTAATTGTAGAGTGTGTGAGTATTTATTACATTACACAAATACGAGACGAGTCTATGTAGCACTTTTTTTTTACAAATCATACAAATGACACTGTCATTTTACATATATTGTGAAGTAAATATAAGTTCCAAGTCCAATAAAATATCGTCTCACGTTTATGTTTTATGTATATATCAGTACAAGTTTTGTACATATAGTTTAAAAGAAGACGCCGTCTGACTCTGAGGATTCCAACAGAACATCTTTCATCTCAACATTCTCTCAACATCATCACAATTCGTATATCATACTTGAACTACTAGAAGAAAGTTAAAGTTTATATTTGAATGAAAAACAAAAAGCACACAAAATTTGATGCACAATTTCGCTTTTGCTTCAAAGTTGGTTCTTCTTCAATTTCGTCAATTTATCTCAAATACAGATACAGTTTAGTTTCCTTCTCATTTCTTGGTATATTCTTGTAAATTACTTTTATCCAAACATGGAAATATCAAACAGAAAGTCCAACTGAAACAACTTTTTTTTTTTGTTAGCTGGCATAACTTTGGTTTATATATATTCACATTTCTACGTAATTCCACACACAGTATCCGTTGTATATTAGATGATTAATCATTTCGCGTTCCCCAAACACTTTGGTGCCTATTTGATATTGGCTAAACTTGTTCTTGTGGATTGTCTTTGACAAATTTTAGAGTAAAAATCAAAGTTGAATGATGCTTATAAAGTATTAAAAAAACACAAAAAAAACACACTTTATTGAAACTGCACAGAATGTTTCTTCGTCGGGGTAAGTTGAACTTCTTCAGAATCTCTCCACATACAGACAAAAGTGTATTAATGTTCACCAAAATTTTTCCATTAAACAAATGCACGATTACAACAACAACAACGATGCTGATGATGGTGATGGTGGTCAGAACGGAAGCAGAATGAAGAACTGTTGAATTCAAGTCATTGTAATTGTAATAGTCCACATTTTATGTGGAACACGTGGGTGTACATGCATTTTGAATTTTGACTCCCATGGATACATCAATATTCGACATGACACGCACTCACTCACTCAAACTCAAAGTCAATCACATGTAGTTCATATATATATACTTTTTCTAACTGTTTTCATTTTGTCTTGACTCAACTTTAATCTTCAAATAGAGAGAAAGAGAGATGAGAAAAATTATAAATGATTAAATTCCTGTTGTAGTGTATATCGTACGGAATAACGGTGTGGGGAAGAGGTTGATTGTGAGTGAAATCCAACACAGTATACAGATACAGAATAAGTAACTAATACTAATACATTTGTGGATAATGTGGATGTGGATACTCCTTTGATGAAGCAGGGAAGAGTATATTATATGATTGAATCATGAAGGAAGACATGAGAAGACCATACTCGAGCTTTTATAATGTAGGTATATATTTACTATATACCAAAGTACAAATACAAATACACATGGATAATTGGACAGCAGGATGATTCTTCTCTCTGCTCTCACACTTCTCACAGTCCCCAATGTATATTATGTATACAACAATCAAAAAGAAAAGGAGGAAAGAGAGTGAGACAGAGACAGGCAATCGTGAATCCTAAACGTCCGCATCCTTGCAAATTGACCATAATCAAGTAAATACTCAACATACGATATGTACTTATATATGTACATGTACAATGCCCATTAGGCAATTTAAAGTTATTTTAATTGACGTCTGGAATCGTAATTATTACACACAATTGGAAAAGCTTTTGCACACACATGTCCTTTCATGAGGATTATTCTGATTATTCACTTGATTTTGTAGTTTTTGTTTTTAAAAGGTACACATTATATAGATTGTCTATGTGTGTGAATGTGTGGCTGTGTGAGTATATAGATTGTATGTAAAACCGATAACTACAAGACTTTCAAGAGAGTATCTGTACGTCATATTATCTATCATTACCCATCATGAGATGAGTCTAAAGTACATATAGAGTCAACTGTTCTCTTATCATGTCACTTTACATCTCATTAGAAATTACAAAAAAAACTTTTCATTTTCAATGTCTCTCATCTTATATATACTGTCGTCGGATGAGCAGGGGCGTTCCGTGGGTGAGATTCCTGAGAGACCCATCTCAGGGATTTTTGTAAAAGGGGCGCCAAAATTCTCAA
>JAIUND010003176.1:0-17260 GCA_034699125.1 Gisinianus flammeolus | reverse complement strand
CTATATGCTACTCATGTAAAACTGGGCGAACTTCTCTCTTCATGACTCCATGCGCATATTCCATTTTGGGCTTCAAACTTTTTTGAATACTTCCATAACTATGTATTCTATAAGATATGACAACACGTAGGATTTCTTCTATGATTCACCAAAATTCAACCAAGGTCAGATTGAAAATTATTTTTTTTGAAGTATAGCCAGAAACGACCTCATCTTAAATTGTCCATCTATTTCACTAACACAACTATCATCTTGCATCATTTGAAACGTAAGTTAAATTATTTCATATTTATTCACATATATAACGAGTTTCATCATTAGTTTTGACTATTCAGACGCTGTTTGTAACTTGAAGAGTTAATATGTTATTGCGATTGATTTGCATCGCAAGTATTCGCAAGCCCCAACCTGTAACTCGTATTCGTAAATTGTATTAATATTTTTATATTTCTGATTCCAAATTGTATACAAATCTTAAAGATTTTGAAACAATCGGCTTGTGTCAACAGTTAAACCAGTCATATTTGATTTTTTTTTATGTATTCAATTGTACGTAAGGTCAACTATAATACATAATAGAGGTGACTTTTGTTCTTTTAATCCAATTTTTTTTTTCTATATATAGATTACACAAAAAGAACATCATAATGAGTCTCCAGTGGGGTTTGGTGGCTGGATTTCTCTACGTTGAAATCGCAGTCTTGATAATTTTACTTCTTCCAGGAATATCACCACAAAGGTAATTAAATTATATGATTCTCAACTCGTTATCTTTTAAATATGTATGTACATATAATAGACCTAATGTGTGACATATCTAGTAATATTAAATTTCTATTATTATGAAATTGAAATAGATGGTTGAAAGTGTTCCGGTCTCGAATCCTTCACAGTTTAGGAGCTCAAACTGCTCTATATTTTTATGGACTGATAGGACTGTTATGTCTGTTATTTTTGGGTACGTACACTTATAATAATATTATTAGTCTACGAATGATGAGTCATAGCATATGTATTTAAATTAGTACGTACTGTATTGTATAGTTGATTCATTAGTTTTTATATAACATGTACTTACAGATGCAATTCGAGAAATGAGAAAATACTCGACCGAAGAGTATGACTTGAATATTAACCCAAAGGCTGAAATGCAAGCTCACATGAAACTGTTCAGAGCTCAAAGAAATTTCTACATTTCTGGCTTTGCTCTTCTTCTGACTTTGTATGTCCATCATTCATTTTTAATATTTGTAAAATGATTTTACATTCAAATAGCATAACCTTCATAGGTCTAATTGCATATTGTGATAACATTATTTGTTTTAGGATTATCCGTAGAATCACTACATTGTTATCAAACCAGGGAAGTTTGTTGGCACAAAATGAAGCTGCACTCAAACAAGCTTCCTCAGCATCAGATGCTGCAAGAAGATTGATGGCTGAACAAGCTAGTAGTAAAAAGAATGCTGGTGACACGAGCATGAACAGCAAGGATGAAGTACAGAGTCTTCAGACTGAAATAAACACCTTAAAAGAAGGTACGTTTGTGTGAAAACGGCTAACATTTTCAATTTGTTTCCTCTTGCTCAAGAAAAATATAAACACAAACCATTATCATACTGAATTATGTATTTTTGTTGTTCTACAGAATTGACATCTATTAAACGAGATCGAGATGCCATCAAATCTCAGGCCGAGTCAGTTAGCAAAGAATATGATCGCTTGCTTACTGAGCATGAAAAAGTCCAGAGAAAACTTCAGGCTGGTGGTGATAAGAAAGGAGACTAAAGAATTCTATCAAAAATTAATTTCACACATTATACGTATCTTTACAAACCAGTAGAATATTTTCATTTCCTTCATTATTCAAAATTGTAGATGATATATTCTACCCACTTATTAATTGTAATTACCCTTGTCTTGTATATAACGTTAATTTCATTGTTGAAATCCATTATGTGTACACTGATTCAGAAAATGTAATGAAATTCATTGCTAATGATAATATTTCTGTTATTTAAACTCTAACATTATTATGTTTACAAAAGACAGGTTGTGTCCGTAGTTCATCGTACATAATTATTTTATTCTTATATTCAAATATATTCTACTAGTATTCTGCAAAAGTAAAAAAAGTAAGATTTTCGAAAGTCAAGTTTGAATAAATCGTGACTCGAGAACGGGCGAGTGCATTTTATGAATTACAATCGAGCAGAAGTATATACGGTAACTTTATACATAGTTAAGTAGTTCAAGCTAATCTCGAGAATTTGCTTAAGAATGTTGGTCTTTATTCGTCAAACATATATTATAATTATAATTTAAGCTAACTTAACCACACAAAGGAAATTGAATTTATATACATCCTCAAAATTTAAACTTGAAAGGGTGACTGGCCCATGTCAAATAAAAGTTATAATAATAATATATTCTCAAAATAATACCAAATACTTATAAATGTATACCTAATTATGATTATTGCTTTTCTAATGTACTTAAGTATGAAAGAAGAGGCGTATAAAATGATGTAATAAAATGAACTGTCATGAATTCAAATTCTTTGAATACCATTTGTCTGTAAGTATGAAGTACTTCTTGTCAAAGTTTGACAGTCAAACTACAAACTTCTTTTCCTGGAAGTATGACCGAAACCGTGATTATATGCTCTCCCCTACGAACCAATTCCGCGATTTATTCACGGTTTAAAACTCGTGGTTGGGACCGTTAAAAAGGCCAAACCGTTTGGCATTTTTGGCCCAAACGTGAAATATATACGTTTGGCCGGGGTCAAACAGGAAAAAAGACGTCGCCTGGGGTTGTTTTTTTTGGTGGGACGAGTATTTACTTAGAGTATAATATATAACATAGAGGTACACAGTCATTGGTTTTAAATTGACAAAAACGTGCCCCTTTACAAAACTCTATAGGGGAGGAAAATCGTATTTTCCTTGACGACAACGAAATTAATCTAAAACAACCGTTGTTTGAAATAGTCCTGTCTGGAAAGTTTCGAAAATTAGTCTCGTCAATGAAGTCAAACAATTTTATCCTGGGAAACCACGAAAAAATACTAATTTAATTTTGTCAAAGTCGGTAAAAATGAAGGACAACATGCATTTTTCAGGTCCAAATTCTTCCTGTCAAAAAAATCGTCACAGCCAAAATATGGGGCAAATTTTACTTGCGCTTGAACTCTGTACATTTACAAAAATTGATTTTCTTTTGGACTACAACATTGTTCAACGGGAAAAAATTTGGACCTGAAAAATGCATGTTGTCCTTCATTTTTACCGATAAAATTATTTGTGACTTCATTGACGAGACTACTCGTAATTTTTTCGAAACTTTCCAGACAGGGTTTTTCAAACAATGGTTGTTTTAAATTAATTTCGTTGTCATCAAGGAAAATACAACGATTTTTTTGTCTCCCCTAGACTTTTTTGTGAAGGGCCCCTTCAGAAGGGGCACGTTTTTTGCCAATTTAAAACCAATGACTATGTGCCTCTATTTCATATACCCTAAGTTGAATTCAATAAAGAACAAAAATAATTTAAAATGAAAAACAATATCAAAACCACAAAATTTCATTTAATTAAAATGGAGAGTTTACACTAAAATTTGGCTGTATTAAAATCCTTGGAAGAATGTTCCATGACGCATATTAAATATTAAATATTAAAATATTAAAATTAAAATACATCCTCTATTCCTGATTCACATATGCAAACAACAACTTTGAGCGAAAGAACCTTGAATGCAAGATTTCGCAGCGCTTCCAACTCTGCAACGACGTGCAGCAACACTAACTAGCCCATATATACAATGTCCATGGCCGCTAGATTTCCCTCAGTCGTATACAGCTGTTGTGGAAAAAAAAAAAGATTCCATTTTGACAGGAAAGGCACAATTAGAATTTGTTCATTTCCTAATCATAAGTCTTATTGTTAGTCTAATTATTACAGAGAGAGTAAAATATTGTTGCAATTGCGTTTGTTGAACTTTTACGAAGGTGAAGCCATTTATAGTGGTGTACTTTGGCTTTAGAAAACTGTAAAAACGCTGTTAATTTTGGTGTGTGTGAGTGTGAATCGAGAGAGAACAGAGAACGAGTATATAAAATCCGGATTCACGTGTGCTGCATATTTGGATACGTGATTGTTGTAAAGGTAATTGTTTATATTTATACATACAATATAAAATTATGATTTGAATATTTAGAACGAGTCAAGTGGTGATATATTGAAATGGATATTGAATGGTTTATTTATTATAAGATTCGTACGTTTAAAGTCGGATTAAAATAGTTTGCCATTTTGAATCTTTTAGAGTAGAGACAAAACAATAATTTATAGTCACTGTCACGTATATACAATAAATATACGTGGTAGCCGCAACGACTCATTGTCAGTAACACATAACATTTTTGAAAAGTAGTATGTTTCAAGGCGATGTACAAGGAATGCGTAAGAGTTGAACAAAGTTGTAGGTTGAAGACAATTTTTGTAAATGTACTTGCGAGGATCATTCATTATAAATACTTATTATTATGACTGTGTCAAGTAAGGGGCACATTGATTTTTCATGACCAAATTTCCGACCTGCTAAATCTCTTTTTTTTTGGGCTATGGACAGAGCTGCAGTGAGCCAACTTGTAGAGTTTAAAAGTCAAATATGAAGCAATTTTATGTAATTTTGAATAAAAATGGGCGAGTTATTATATTTTAGAAATTGCAATTGCTCTTGTCACAATTGAGCTCAAAATTTCCTAATTGTGACTGGGCGAGACTTAATTGAAGGTTGTAATGAATGACTGTTTTAGATTGTTAGGTCGTTCGGTCAAAAGAAAGTGAAGAAAAAAACAGGAATTTGGCTTGAATTTGTTTTCTTTTTCGTTTGTACGGGATCATGGTTTTTATGATGAAATTTATGTTCTCTATCCTGTACGGGATTGATTCTAGATTCGGATATAAAATAATTCGCAACATTAAAACTTGAACCAAGATCGGGTAACATTACAACTGCGTTTTATGATTAGAGACATTTAATCTCCGTTCAACTTTTGATGATAAAATTATATACTAGACTTATGTATACCGTGCAGCCAAATGTGGGATATATCCAGCGTATAATGAATACTCATTTGAGATAACAACTGTCAGATAATATACATTTATGATAGAAACAATGAAATTAAAACTATAAACCCACAGTTATAAATATTTTGAGTTAATAAATTGTACATGTGTCAATGTGGTAAATGTTTGATGTGCTCAGCAAATGCACTTATTGAGGTTAGGACTGGATTTCTTCGGGTTCCAGAGGACAATTGATTTTCCTTATAAAAATCAAATCATAACTCAGACTTTCGTAAATGACGATTTTCACAGAAATCGTGGAATTTTTTAAGTCATTCGTCGTTGACGTGGCCATTTACAGCGACAAATTTTTTGAGTGAATAAATTGTACATGTCTATGTGATGCATAGACATGTAAGCTCAGCGAATGACATGATTGAGGTTATAGGACTGGATTTCTTTGGGTTTCACAGGATAATTGTTCCCTATAAAAAAACAATTCATTATAGAGACTACCGTATACACGTAAATAGAACACGGATTTTACAAGCTGTTATGACATTCTTGACAATAAATTCTAAATTGGAGTATACATAAAAAACATTCAGCTTTTTGTTTAAATTTAAACATGAACGAGATGGAAAGAACCGGAGATGAAAATTCTGCATTTAAAATAGAAGAAAGAACATAGTGGTTTTTGGCAGAAAATAACTGAAATAAGGAACTCTCTTTTGGGGCAAAAATTTGTAGAGGTCAAACTAGATCATAAAAAATAATTTGAAACAGGGCTTCTTCTATAAGGAAGAGTTAGCAACTAGAAAATGATTGAGAAATGAATCAGGGGGAATTTCAACACTCGCGACAATGCGTGTTGAATCTTTGATTGACCCCACACCGGGCACGGGTCAAATTAAAAAAGACTCCACACTGTTTTTTTCTTCACTTTCTTTTGACCTAAGTTAGGTCACCTAACAATCTAAAACAGTCATTCATTACAACCTCCAATTAAGTCTCGCCCGGTCACAATTAGGATATTGTTACGAGAGCAATTGTAATTTCTAAAATTTTATTAACTCGCCAATTTTTATTCAAAATTACACAAAATTCAGCCAGGAACTTTCGGTGAGATTCGTCCTATTTCGACTCTATACGTCCTGGGCGATTTTTGAACTATATCATATATCGGACGTATCAGTCATGTGACGTAAATATGTACGTCGAATACACACGAGTAAGTGTGGAAATGCATAGGATACAGAATAAATTTAAACATTTATTACACAATAACAATCACCCGAGACGATTAAGGACTATTGAAACTTGATTCTATGAGGAATATATAATTTATTTTTATTAGGGAACTTGCGGAAGTCTATTGAATAGAAGTTTCGATACAAGTTGGAACTCAATACGGTTTGAAGTTTCAAAAAAAAGTCTCTCTGGGGCTACAGCAGGAAATACATACCTGGCGACATGTTGTTAAGCGCGATTCGGCCCAAGTGTTTTTTTGTATACTCTCCTCGTGAATATAAACAACTTTTCTATTACCACTTTGCGAGTGATCACCTTGTTTGACCTCTGGAGGTCACCAACGTTCAAGAATAAAGTTGGTCCTACAGCGTCGAGTAAAGACTTAAAAAATTCAGAATTGTATGCTGCTCAAACTCAAAGAGAATTTCTTTTTTGAAAATTTAAACTGCATTGAGTTCCCTCTTCTATCAAAACTTCTATTCAATAGACTTCCGCAAGCTCCCTATTATTTGTAAAAATATTCATACCGGGAATATGAGAAGAAATACAAACAATTTTGACAACAAAATTCCCCGACAAAATTTCAAATATTTTCAGTCTCGTGCAAGAAAACAAGGTAAATCTAATACAACAAAAAGTTTCGACAATAGAGAGTTTGGTTACTTACGATTTCATGAAACCGTAAGCCGATGGGAGTGGCTTAACAAAAGATTGACAGTGGCAAAGGAAAACTCACAAAATGAGTTTGGTAAAATTTTCGGCAATTCAGAATCGCGCAGGATTTACATGTACAGTGTAAATTGGGTTTTTTAATTTTGCCGCTCGAACTTCTCCCGCAAAATTTTCCTCGCGATTCCCGTCGTCAATTCTGCATTTCTCACGAACCAAATCGTGAGCTAAGCCACGCAAAACGGTGACGTCAGAACCGAAATTCTTACGATTTCGGGAAATCGTAAGTTACCAAACTCTCTAATGAAAAAGTGAATTAAACTTTAAAATTTTTCCAGTACCACATTATTTGCAGCAGATTTTAGTTTTTTTTATCGTAAAAATAGGACGCATACGTCACCGATCGGATGTATACGTCCGATATAGTTCAAAAATCACCTAGGACGTATAGAGTCGAAATAGGACGAATCTCGCCGAAAGTTCCTGACTGAAATTGCTTAGTATTTGACTTTTAAAGTCTACAAAATGACTCACTGCAGTTCTGCCCATAGCCCAAAAAGACATTTAGCAGGTGAAAAATTTGGTCATGAAAAATCAATTTGCCCCTTACTTGGCAGTCATAATAAGTATTTAGAGTGAAATAATAAATATATTAATATAACAAATTAATTTACATAATCGTCAAGGAAAATACAACGATTTTACTACTTACGACTTTTACGAAGGGGACGATTTCAAATCCAATGGCTATGTGTCTCTATGTTATACGAGTGACTCCGAGAAAGAGCGGAATCGTTAGGTGTTTGCTATGTCAATACTTTTATTGTCCTTGGACAACTGACACTGACTTTGTTGAATTGGATTGAAGAAAATTGCAAACGAATTTTATGAGACCAGTTCGTATTTTCAAAATAAGAAGGAGACGTTAGTCCGCCTTCGGAGATGGAGCTTGCTGGACTTTGATCACATCATTTTTTCAAGGATTCCCTAAATTGTTGCCACAGATTTGGGTTGAGTTTTTTGCAGAGCACAATTGTCAAGGTAATTGGATAACCTAACCCAATTGAGTTGTTAGCTTTTTTAAGATAGTGCTGAAGGAAAATTCAAAGCGACTACAAGTAATGCGTAAGCTGGTGAGGACACTCGAGGGTTTCTCGAATGCCGTACTGAGAGGACTTAAGTTTCATTTTGATTTACTTTCTATGGTGACAATTAAGTTTTTATTTTCCTGCTGGAGTTTACTCTAGAGACAAAAAACTAAAGAACTCATTTTTTTAAAACTTTTACAGCACCCAAACTAGATTTGTCAGTGTAATTGGGGTATTTTACAAGTTTAAACATGTCACAACAGGAGTATATGACTAAAGTTTCTCAACATTGACCCCAAATAACCTGGTTTGACAATGTCATGCAACAAAAATTACTTTCCCTCAATACCCGGATTGCAAACGAAGCGAGAAGGAAAAATAAGCAAAAAAGTGTACTACAATCACGCACACAAATCCAGTTTGGTTCAAAAAAAGGCAATATGGTCCTTAATTATATTGCTTCAAGAGACTCGGTGTTTTGAGTTAGCGAGACAAGTTGTGGGAAACCCAGCTTTGTTGAGCGACTTCTCAAAGGTTCTTTGTAGCGATGAATGTAGTGAACGACGTTTAAGGAACAAGCATGAATCCTCTCCAAAAACCCTATATTGGGTCTGTGTCGTGCAAATCCTAAATCTTGGGTACGGCAGTACGGGTATAGGTTCTAGCACTGTCTCCTACACATTCTTAGTAAATGATTGAATTAGCATATGCTAACCCTCCTGGCAGTAAAACACGGGAACGACTGTCCGAGAAAATGTGCCAGAAGAGGCACTGTAGTATGGTCGAACTGGAACGGTTGAAGGACAATATTGTATGTAGTATCTACTTTGAGGCAATGTTGTATTAGCGATGTACTGCTATAGATCTGGTAACGTGTATGTGCCCCATTTACAAACTACAGTATGTACTCTCTTAACTAAAATACGAGCCAAGTCAAACAGTTCAAATAAATTACCTACGGTGTAACTAATTGATCCCTTGGCCAATATCAAAGAAAAGTTATAATAATAATATATTGCCTTTAGAATAAACTCCGACAAGAAAATAAAAAATGAATTGTTGCTATAGAAATTGAATCCAAATAAAGCTTTAGTCGTCGCAGTACAGCCTACGAGAAACGCTTAGAGTATACTTAACATAGAAGGATAATCCCTTTTTTAAAAAAGGCCAAAAACGTCACCTTTATACAATTCTTGAGTAGGGGATTTGATGTATTTCCCGTGACGACAACTAAATTAATTTTTTTTATTGATATTTTTATTATATTATTACAAGTACTTATTATGACTACCAATTAAGGAGCACATTTATTTTTCATGATCAAATTTTTCACTTTTTAAATCGGGTTTTGGGCTATGGGCAGAGCTGCAGTGAGGTTTTATTATGTTTTCAGTTTTTACTTGCCCAAGTTTTCACGCAAAAGCAGATTTGGCATATATATGTATATACTCTGAGAAGAAACCAAGTGTCCTCACCTTCTTACGCATTCCTTGTATATCGCCTTTGGACACGACTATTCAGCCATGTTGAGCTTCCTTATCTGGCCATAAAAAACCTTGGTTGAGATTTCAGAAAATTAGTTTGACCACCTTCAAAAAATTTATTTCAGAACTGTTTCCAAATTTTGAGTCAAAATGTGTCCAGAAGGTGGCCAATGAGTCTTTGGGTTTTCAATTTGAAATTTCACGTTCGTCATACTTGAATACACATTTGACCAAAATTTGGAATTTTTTAATGAATTTTTTCCCATAAAAATTAAAACACCTGGCAGAGCAATTTTTTGGAGATTTAGCTAGTTCAGAATTGAAAATATGAAGTTCGTGTATCATGGATTACTTTAGCTTAATTTTTTATTTTTGTACAGGTTTGACTTTTTATGAAGAATGAAGATAACTCAAGCCATCGCGGTTTTTAAGAGGAAAAAAGCAGACGTATTATTCCCTTTTGAAAAGTCACTTTGAGCTATTTAAATTATTAATATTTCAAGTAATTTATAGGGAATAGAGCAATAACTCATCTTTTGCTATAAAACTTTCTTTTTTGTGGACTGTTTAAACTTGTTCCAAGTTAGAATTAGAACTCATAAACAATGATAAATCGATTTAAAAGTGCACTGCTAAATGCAGTGTCGAGCTCAGAAGATAGACATTTAAATGGAAGTCATCATCAAAGTGGGACTTCTAATACAAATTCACATGTCAATTCAAAGTCCAGCAACTCTGGAGATTCTCATGTCGCCTCTCGTCCGGTAAAATATGATTACTCACGTCCACACTTTTTGAACTTACAAAGTCAAGATGAAATCCAAGTTTCGGCGGATCATGCTGTTCGCCCTATTATTGTTCCACGATATTTAAGGTTAGTACATATTATGATGTTACATCAAAATTCATCATTGAATGAGGAATTCAAACAACTCAATGCCATTTGTTGTTATTTCCATTAAATCTAGCTTGCTTCCATGGAATGTTGGATATGCTGAGTAAGTACATAGGCTTAATTACCCTAGCTACATGTGACTACTTAATAAGAATTTGCAAACTACATGGCATACTTGAACTAATTAATTATATAATTCACTACTAATTAATAGAACAATTAATTCTGGAAAATCCAAAAGAAATGAAGATCAAGCGAGAATTCATCAGGGCAACCTTGATTTTCAAATTTCTTATAATGCATCCGAGACGAGCAACGAAGTTTTGTCGGTCCAGTCCTACAAGATACCGTATAAATATTTTGCTGTGTTTGGTACGTGTATCCTTTGTAGTCCATTGATATTTTTATAGTTACTAGACATGAAAAGTTACCATCATTTACATCTTTTTTCTTAAAGACGGTCATGCGGGGCCAGGGGCTGCTATTTGTGCTGCTTCTCAACTTCATTCTATTATTCATGTACCCGCCACTACAAAAATAATACCTATATTATTACTGAAAAATTCATAAATAATCACAAATTAAATGAATTATAGGAAAAGTTATTAGGCGTTTGTCATCACTTTACCCAAACTGGACCTTTCTGTGAAGTGTCCAACAAAGTAGGGAGAGGGAAAGGGGTCCTTTGGTTTCCAAATACACATGTCACAACAGATTCTTTGATTGTTGGTGCATTAGAGTCAGCCTTTTTTGAAATGGTATATATTTTATTCTATTGGAATTTAATTGAATTTATGAGTTATGTTTCATATCTTGTAAAATGTTTATTTAAACAGGATAGCATTATTGAATACGAGAATAAACATTTTGAAGGAGTCAATGGCGGCTGTACAGTTGTTGTATGCCTCTTCATATTAGGTTAGTATAAACAAATTATCATCTTTTCCTAGTTAATATTACATGATAGACCTTATTTCACTATGCGTACATAATAAATAATAAATATATGTATTCTTTTTCCTGTATCATTTTTAGGAAAAGTATACGTCGCAAATGCCGGTGACTCCAGAGCTATTCTTTGTAGAAGAAATACAGATGCATTAGCTTTATCAAATGATTTTACTCCAGAAACAGAGCGAACACGAATTCGTCAGTTGGTAAGTAAAGGAATAATATTGTAATTAATGTGTTGCATAAGTGCTTACAGTTGTATCATTTACGAGATGAAAATTTAACATTTTTAGGCAGCTCAAAACCCAGAACTTCTTGGAGGAGAATTTACTTCAAATGAATATTTGAGGCGTCCAGTCAAACGTGATTTGGGTTAGTGTTTAAATTTTTTCTATTGTATAGTGCATAATGTAACGAAGAAATACTTCAGTTTTGCTGATGATTAAATTTGTAACAGGTTCAAAGATATTATATCGTGCTGCACATATGACTGGTTGGGCCTATAAAACTGCTGAACTTGGAGATTTGAAATTTCCCGTTGTTTTTGGTCAGGGCAAAAGAGTAAGTACACTATCATCATGTATGTGTTCTTTTATTTTGGATTACACGAATACTTCAGTCATTTTGTTTTCAACAGAGTCGGGTACTGGCTACAATCGGTGTCACAAGGGGATTCGGAGACCATGAGCTTAGTGCCCATTCTACAACGGCGAGAATAAAACCCTTTTTATCCTCTCAACCCGAGGTTTGCTTATTTTCTTCTGTATTTATCTATTATTTTTAATTTTTTTAGAAAAATAAGTAAGTATGGTATAATTTTAAATGTTTTTGTTACTACAAAAAGGTGAAAGTACTAAACATTGAAGAAATGGAATTGGGAGAAGATGATGTCATTGTAATGGGCACTGATGGATTGTGGGATGTTGTCACAAATGACACCGTGGCATCAGTTGTATTTAGTACTGTTGATCAGTTTCCGGCTGAGCCCACTGAGCCAACTGTTCCACGTTTTAAATACCGATATACATCCGCTGCTCAAGATTTGGTCATGCATGCAAGAGGGAAATTTACAGAGAAACGAAACTGGCGAATGAATGATGGATCCGCGGCGACAATTGACGACATTTCCGTTTTTGTCATTCCACTTTGGCCGTACAAAATTGAAGTACTGGACACCAACAACTTAATTTGTAAAATAGAATGTGACGATTTAACTTCCAGCACTTCCACAGCCTTTGACACTCCCGCCAATCCAGAGACGACGACTTCTCGCAAAATTAATAACGAAATAACTGAAAATTTTAATGTGCATGTACAACAAAATGGAGCCGATACTCCTTCGTGCACAACCGGGGTTACCATTGATAAAGAAAATAATAGGCAAAATGGTTTGGACTCGGATGAACTCACGGCAACTACACCAACAACAATATTACCAACAACACTTCTTTCTAGCCTTCCACTTCCACCTCCACTTGTGATTCCTGAAGATGAACCGAACCATTAATTGACTTGATCATGTACAATCCCTGAGGAAAAAAGACATTAGAAAAACTCAATTGAACTTGAGAGCGTTTTTGGTCGAAAAAGCAGTTCAGAGCAATTGCAAATCAATGGAAATTTAATTGATATCAATTAATTAGGGAGCGAAGCTCTCCTTATTCTATCGTTCTGTCTGTCTGTTCTTTTCACGATATCTCAAGAACGGGTTGACCAATTGGCATGCGGTCTTTTGTATAGGTATTGTTATTCAATGAAGCAGTGACCTATATGATTTTGGTGACCCTCGGGTCACAGGGGGCTAAGATACCCGCATTTGACACCCCTGGTATAGGGGTTAAGTTGTTTGACTTTTTAAGCCGGGCTCCAAGGTTCGAATCCCAGTGAGGGCAACAACTTTTTCACACAATTTTCAACTTTTTGGGAGGGGGAATTACGGGGATTAATACTGGGTGATACAAATAGTATTGATAAAAACCGAATTCGGACTTTACCCGGGTAGTAATAGAAATTTAAAGAAAATTACGGGACCAAAGGAAATTGAATGCAGTCCCATGAACGGAGCACCCGGAGGGAGTGCGGAGGGAGGGTGTCTCGGGGCCGAAGGCCCCGTAGCTACCCGACCGGAGCGCTCCCGAAGGGTGCGTAGTGAAATGGGGCGCAATCACTACAGAGGTTTATACGGGCAAACGGACAGAAACGGAATATTTTAGAGGTACTTCGCTTCCTTGTGAGGTACTCCTGTACCAATGTTTATATTCAATTTCACAAAGGCTTTTGAAAAGCAATTAAAAATCAATTGAACCGACAAACAAAATTTCATTTCCCAGGATATGAACCTGTAACCTTCCATGCACTAAGCGGATACCTTTACCTTTAGACCATTGTGGTTGAATATAAAAGCCAAGGCGGCAATCGTGATATTTATATTCTATATTTGATTCTACATTTGATTTTTTCAACCCAGGGCACTAAAAATCCAAGAGAAAAAAGTCAATACAATTTCAATAGAAATTCAGTTGAATTTGAATTGATACAAGACATTCAAAAACTAATTGAAAAGTGTCAATTGATTTTCTATTGCCAACTATTGTTTTTTTTCCTCAGGGATACCATTACGACATCTTCAGTCTAACGGACAGAAGTAGACTGTTTGAATTATTATATAGACACAATGTTATGTGCCAATCTCGTTCAAAAATTTATTCAACCTCTAATAAAATGTCAAAATTCTTTTGGTTACAAACTACTAAAAATGATAGATAAAAAGTAAGCAAATATATATCTCTGCTACATTAATTCTTCAAATATGTACGTAACCTGAATTTTTCTCAAAATTACAACTCAGCTCTCATTGCTTACTTACACTAGAAATAACGGTATTATTTGACTAATTCTTGTACTGACGAAAAGGATTACTAATGCTGAGAATTGACGTGGTGAAAAAAACCTCGTTGAATTCAATTGATTTGTGACCTTGTCGTCCAGTACAAATTTGTGGTGAACATCTAACATTCCGTGAATCGATTCTTTTTTGTACGTGATATTTTTTTACTAGAATTATAGGAAAATGATGCGATTAGATTTTCTACTTTAATAATTGAAACTATGTAATGATTTAAGTTAATCAAAATGATTAAAATGACAAAACAAAGATAGTCATTGTTCAAAGTCTGTATTTAAACAACTTTCAAATTCAACAAAAAATTACATTCCAAAATAATACTGCTAGACGGATTTAAATGTACTCAGATTTGATAACTGGGTACTTATACATTTAATTATGTCCATACTAAAGAAAACAATGTCTATACTAAAAGAAAAAACAATGTCTACCAATTATTATTGTATTTATTAATAGTACTATGCAGCTAAGTCATTTTATATAACAGTATTTATTTCAACTTTCACTTAGTTTTTTTGTATTGATTAAATATTTAATGAACAAAAATATTTAATTTTAATATTTTAAACATTTTTTCGGGTCCAAATGTTTCCTGTTAAACAAATCGTCACATCCAAAATATGGGGCAAATTTTACTTTGTATGCGCTTGAACTCCTCGCAAGTACATTTAAAAAACGCATGTTACCCTTAATTTTTACCGACTGACAAAATTAAGTATTAATTTATCACATAGACGATAAAAATTGCTTCTTGAAATTACGACCTGTCAATTTTTTATCAATGCAAAGCTTATCAACAATATGAATAAACAACTATGCAATGCATTGAATTTCGGTCGTTATGGAAAATACCCGAGAATAAACTTTAATCATCTCAGTACTGTCCAAAGGAAATCTACTAGTGTCCTAACCTTCTTACGCATTTCTTGTATATCGCCTTGGAATTTCCAAGTTGAAATTATAAAATCCAGACAAGGCCCATCATAGGTGACCACAATTATTCCAATTTTCTTTGCGTTTTGATAGTAAGCCCATTTGTTGCTATCGATTGATTTGTTGATGTTTTGACAATTTTTGACGATATCGTGCACCACTTTAAAAAGTCAGAATTTTTCTCTAGATAAAAAAGGACATATACATTTATACAAAAGTGTCCAAAACAGTGACAAGGGTTTTTTAAATTTATCTTTTGATTTGATCATCAGCTTCAGAGTACTTGTTTTACTCAATACGCCTTGTTTTTTAAAATTTTCCTTCAAAAATCCTATCTCAACTTTAACGATTGTGGGAGCGAATGATTGAGATGCCACTTCATCTCTACCAATTTTCAAACAAATCCATGAAAAATATCAGAACAATTTGAATTTGAATTTAAAAGTTGAAGTTTTTTAAACTTTCACA
The DNA here is from genome assembly GCA_034699125.1 of Gisinianus flammeolus. NCBI lineage: Eukaryota > Metazoa > Arthropoda > Collembola > Symphypleona > Katiannidae > Gisinianus > Gisinianus flammeolus. Next base: position 1,541 of record JAIUND010003176.1, on the reverse strand, counting down.
TTATACATTTTTGAATATCCCTAATTGAACACCACTAGTATCAGTATTAAAATTAAATAATCATGTAATTTTTTTCTCAATGTTAACGCAAGAATTGTGCAACTTCGCCGTGTGCTTTATCTACTCACCGGCCGACCCATGATGCAAATGAACATTAAAAGCACTGCATAAATACAAGGTATTTGAACAAGTACATTTCAATCGCTTAATTTTATGTCTTACACAAACCTTATAATGGTTACATAAAAATTCAATGAAAAAGTAGAGCTAAAACAACATTTATGAAAGGCCTATATTGTATTGATTTTTCTCAAAAAAGAACTATCTCCACGCATACATGAGCATAAGGCCTTGTGGCATAATTCAATGCCTTTTTTGCCTTCTTTAATTGAACTTTTTATTCGACATTGCCTTTAAGGCAATTTTTTTTCAATGGAAAATCGATAAATACGAATATAAATAAATCCCCACCATTTACTTTTATCCTTCCGGGTTTCCGGGGTAAACACATATGGTAAATCCGAATCTGAAAACAGAATTTGCGAATTTTAGAGTTTTCTCCAACAAGAACCATTAAAGTTGGCATTTTTTGGTTTCCGGGGCAAACAAGCACGGGAAATGAGAATCAGAATTTGATAAGCTTGAATTCTAAAACCCGAATTCGGTGTTCTGACTCTATTTAACAGTGTTTTTTGCCCTTCAGCTATTCAGAGATGAAAAATTATGACTATTTCAAATCCATAGTCAGAATCGGAGAAATACTAATTCTGCCACCCGAATTTAGGAATTTAGTGACTTTTGTCCTGATTTTACAATGCCATTCGTTTATTTGCGATTCAAAAATAAATCTGAATCTGAATTTTTTTAAACCCAAATTTAATCCCGGATTCTGTACCTGGGATGTTTAATTTTTTTCATTACTTGCACTCTGCGGATGCTCCAAATAAGCACACCTCTCCCGAACCCGTTTGCGATGACTTTCAGGGGTTGGTATTCTTGTAGATTTATACCTGTACACACGCCGTGTCCAAGTCAGGGAGCAGATTTTAACAAATTTCATTACTCAGGTATGACCGGGGATTTGCTGGCATGGCAAGTTTAGTATAGTACTGATTGCAAAGGGAGCTTGTTTTCTCATTTTGATCAGAAATTAGGATTTCCCTAGAATTCCACCCCAAAATTTATTGAAAGTTTTGTCTTCACCCAGATAAAATTCAAAATTCGTGGTTTGTATTTGGAAAGCAAAGATTCTAGTTCGAGATTTGGACTCTCCACAATTGTTTACCCTAGAATGCAAATAAATTGAGCATTGTTCAGACTGGGGCAGAAGCATTTTTTCGGCATTTTACATTCTGAATTTTTCTGAATTTTAATTCTAAACTTTGATTCTAGATCAGGATTCTCCATGTATTTTTTCGAAGAATGCAACTAATTTGCATATTGCTGGAAAACCCAGGTAGAAGGCCGAATTCGGGTCCCAGAATTAGTATTTCTCCGAATTTGAATTCGTCATAATTTTTCACCGGTGAATCGCTGAAGGG
>JAIUND010003175.1:0-17264 GCA_034699125.1 Gisinianus flammeolus | reverse complement strand
TCATGTTTTCTGATAATTCAACAATGTAAAATATCGACAGATTCCCCGAAGAAGGTAGCCAAAGTGCCACCGAAAGCTCGGATTAATAAAGAATTCCAAAGCAATCCACTTCTCTAAACTATCATATTTACAATGCACGGTGGATACCAACAAATCAACCATCATTCATGTATAATATAATCATTGAATCTTATATTTCAGTAAAAAAACCGTACGGACTCTCAAATCTATATGCTTTTGGAACAAAAAAACGGGAGCCTAGGCTGAACCAACATGCAATTCTATTTTCTGATCGCCAACACAAACTTAGTTCACTGTAAATAAAATCATACCCAAAACACTCCCATATGCCAATACTAATAAAATATTTTCACGCGTTTCAGTCCATGCAAAGTCGAGGTTGGTGCAATGGCAAAGATTACTATTAAAGGCATATAATTTTATATTAAATCAGCCAGGACAAACATTCTATAAGAATGAAAATGCAATCAGCTATACTCTTGGATTAAATAAAGTTTGTGGTTGAGAGGGAGAAGCCACGACAGTGGGGTACAGTGAGATTTTATGTTATCCATTCGTTTCATATCTACAAATAAATAAGTTTATGGAGAAGTGGATATTGCTTTGGAAATCTTTATTAAATCCGACCTTTCGGTGGCACTTTGACTACCTTCTTCGGGGAATCAGTTGATATTTTCATGGTTCAAAATAATTCAGTAATTCGTTGTCGTTCAATCTATAATCTATAAATCAATGGCAAAAAAAGTGAACGAAAACGTCGACAACATTGAACGACAGTGAATTCACTACAATTTGTATTGTGTGCTAGAGTCTATTGGATAGACAATATGGAACTTGCTTTGAGTAAATACAAATACAGAGTCGTGGCCAAGTAATGCACTGTTCTCCCATGACCGTTCGTTGAGTAGGCTACACGACATGGTTTGAACGTAAAAAAAATATCAACTTCAATAATTTTTTCCCAGAGTGGCCCAAAAAATTTAGAATTTTCGTTTCGAAATTCGTAATCTCCTCATTTTTCTCGATTTTTTACGTATGGTCCGATCAAAATCCGTTTTTTAGCCCAAAATCGCTAACCTCCTTTGTCTTGGTTACGGTAAAAATGTATTTTGAAATATGATCATATTGTAAAAAAGCCTTCTTTGTATTTAAAGCTGTGTTTACACACACGGCCTTGACAGCTTTTTTTATGAGAGAAAAATATCTCCTCACTAACTGCAGATTTACAATCTTGGCTTAGTAGTGATTAACTATTGAATTGGTAGAATTGGCATATTTGTTCTTACAGTTCGCAATTACAAACTAGTGAAAGATTCAATTATATAGTATTTTGTATATACATATCGTTATTGGTAAGGAATCAGAACTTGAAGATGGGGGTTGATTTTTATAGAATCCTTTTTGTTCCACGAGATGCATCCAGCGAGGACCTTAAACAAGGGTACACTGAACGTTGAACGTTAATAATGGCATATCAATGTGGATAGAAATTAATTAAATTAAAAATCTTAATATAGGTACAAGAAAATGGCTCTTATACATCACCCACAACGTGTGAAAGTGGATAGACCTATAAGCCCATCAATTCGGGCGAAAGAACAAAAACTTAGACAGCAACAACAAGCTTTGGAATCCTTTCAAATTTTCTATTTGATTGGGGAAGCTTATGAAGTTTTAATAAATCCAATGCGACGTGCTATTTATGATAATTTTGGGGAGCGTGGGCTCAAAGAAGGGTTGCCTAGTAAGGAAGGATTCATTGAGCCTTATTCTTATCATGGTGATCCTATGCGAACATTCAAGTACGTTGTCCTTTCCTGCTAATAATAATCATCATCATTAAAAATTGTTTGGTGAAAAACTAATGTGTCAAAATTGTGTGTGTGTATATTACAGAGAATTTTTTGGAACGGATAATCCATTTGTGGATTTAATTGAAGCTGCTTGTTTCCCTGCTGATGTTCATGCGAGTTCCGACTCTGGTGGTTTCCGACCAAAAGAAGCAGCTGTATTTCGTGACCTTTGGCTTTCCTTAGAAGAACTCTACACGGTATTTTCAAAATGTCAAAATCACTTTTATTTTGGAATTGAATTTTTTAAAGTTGATTCGGGTTTTTCTTTTTAAATCTATAGGGGTGTATTAAAAAAGTGATGATTTGTAAGAAGACAATAATGGATGATGGTCATTCGACAGAAGTTCGAGAGAAAGTTCTCACAATCACTGTCGAACCTGGAACTGCAGCTAGTGCGGAATTTGTTTTCCCTAATGAAGGTGACCAAGGACCCAACGTACAACCCGCAGATATCGTTTTTGTGATTCGTGAGCAGGAACATGAAGTTTATCAACGAGAAGGGGACAATTTAATTTATAATACGACAGTCAACCTTTGTGAAACTCTTTGTGGAATCACGATTCCGATTGTAACACTGGACAATCGAAGTTTTAATGTCTCTGTCGTGCATATCATTCGTCCTGGTTATGAAAAAGTGGTCGTGGGAGAAGGATTTTCGATTTTCGGGGAAATTGGTTAATTTACTTATAGTTTTCAATAAGAATCAGAGAAAACGCAACGATATTTTTGTCAGTTGGTGTATACTAAAAAAAAGTTCATGCTAATACTAATTTTAATATTTTACTCTCCTATTTTTTCATGTAGGAAATAAGGGTGATTTGATCATTAGATTTGAAGTCAATTATCCTCATACGTTATCACAAGCTCAAAAGAAAGTGGTGAAAGCTGCTTTGGACTGTACTGTGGTTCAAACTGGGACCGGGATGCCAACTTGTTACAAGAAGCGACTTCCGGAAACGTTCCCAACAAAGCCAACAGTCTGTCTAACCAAAGAAGGAGAATCCAGAGTTTCCTCTCGACCATAAAATTAAATAATTTCAACGTGGTTCTAACTATGGAGAATGTATATTAAAGCAGATCAACGTCAATTTTTTTTTAATTTATTCGCGGCCTATATGAATAATCTACTGAGTAGATTTTACTTAATTAGCTAGTAGCTAGCTGACTTGTGAACCAAACATTACGATATTAATTACCAAAGATTGTGCTGCTTTCACCCGCTACTTGCTCATTTTAATTTCTGTATTTAACGCAACTTCATGTATATTTTAAGTTATTGTTCATCCCCACTCAAACGAAAGTGAAAAGTCCTCTTCTGGCAGGACATGTCACTCATATACAGTGTAGTAACGATGACAATCATGTCCGATCATCACTTTTTGCGTTGAGTATAAAAAAATGACAATTTAATTTAAATGGTCATTCCAAACTTCGTATATTTCTGAAGTTTTGTTTTTAAATTAAAAATTTGTCTTGATTACGGTAAAAATGTATTTTGAAATATGGCCATATTGTAAAAAGCCTTGTGTGTATCTTTAGCTGTATTTACTGCACGGCCTTGACAGCCTGTTTTTTAGTGAAAAATATCTCCTCACTAACCCTAGATTTACAATCTAGGGTTAGTAGTGATTATTTAACTAGTAATTTAGTAATCATTCCAGAATTTAGGTAGATTATGGGAATTTCTACTTACAAATAGCCTTCCTTCATGGGCAACTTCAAAGATGTAGCCCCCAATATTGTTGCTATTGTTATAACTTGCGTAAGTACATATATGAGGTTCTCCGCCAGAATAGGGACCATTTACGTAAAATCACGTTTTTGCATATTTATGGACAACAGAACATGGAGAATATTGTAGGACAAGTTTAGACCATTTTTACTGACCAAAAGTAATTTAAGATCGTAATTCTCCAAAGATTCTAAATTAAAGTAAATCGATGACTTGTGTAATTTAAATACAATCACTGCATGAGAAACTTATTTACGCGCCAAACAGCCGAGAATATTCAAGGCGCTATAACTCAGAATCTAGGTTTACGTAAATGGTCCCTTTCTTACGGTGTTCCTCATATAGAAAGATCAAAATACGATAAAGTTAGTCATCCTTATATTCTTAGTTTTCGTTTTAGCAGCTGCTAAAACGTTTGTACTAGAGCAAAGTCGAAATGAAAGTTTATGATGACGAAGGATTTACTTTAATTGTTGCAGTTCATCGTTATAACTCTGAACGCGTTCTTGTATGACGATTGTGAGGATTTTCTTCACGTAGCTTTGGATCGGCATGATCTCAATTCCGTAATTCTAACCGAGATTTCGGGTTCCGAAATTGTGTTGACATCAATTTTATTTGCCCCCCTCATCGTTTCCCGAATCTCATCATGTGGATGGTTTATTTTTGTAAGTTAAATTTGCAATCAACTCCCATCAGTTTATACTCTCACAATATATGTAATTCTTGTGTTTCCTAAAGTCACTCAGTTGGATGGCACTATTTCATATAGGAATACATGGCTTCGCTCTGTATAATGTTTTGTCAACGTCGGAGCCCACGAATAAAGAATTGATCATGAGTAAGATTCTCGTTATGTATATAAGTATGTCTCATTTTAAAATCTGTGTAAGGGGTTTCTCTGACGGATTTTGTTTGACACTTGTCAGTTTATGATGAGGAAGTCAGGGCAGCTGAGGATAATACGATCGTTCCTGCTTGGCTACAGTATGTTTATATGGACAGGGTACTTTTTAGCACACATATACCGTATATGATATACGTTTCCTTATTCAAGACACTTTAACATTATTAGTAATTTTACTGATATTGATAGTTTTATTGGTAATTTTTTACTGATAGTACAAAACAACTGTTTGTAGAATTGCTGTGGAATATACAATGATCTGTCCAGGGAATTGAGTGTGTCCGATAGAAACTACACGTACCTTCGAAGTGTTGATAGTACATTGAAGCGACTTTCATGCGATCAGATTGATGGAAATACCTCAGGGCGAGCCTTTACCCGCTTTCTTCGTCATAGAGTCAAAACAACTATTCATGGAGACGTTGGAATTTTCCAATTGGATTATCAAAAAGGTCGAAATGAAGTAGCCTCTAAAACTGATCGAAAATCCAACGCAGATAGCAAAGGAAAAAATGTGAGATTTGAGATTTTATGTATACAATTAAAATTTAGTGACAGATTTCTTACTTATGTACATGCATCAAAATTCTAAAATGGGCAATTTTAATGACAATATTAAAACTTGAGTATAGGCATGTGCAGATGAAATTAGAGCCATTTATGAGGATTGCATACAAAGATGTTTTCGGGATCTTGTCATCTTTTTTATCTTCGGGTTTATTCCCCTTGTATCTTTCCTCACCGCTTGGAAGTCATCACGATCAACAAAGGCAGAGGAGGCAAAAAAAGCGTCTCGTTCTCAAGAGAACGAGGAAACGGAACCGGAATCATAAAAAACACAAAAGCATTTAATTACTCGTAATTGTCTGTTGCCAAAACGTTAAAACACAGAGGCGATATTTAACCAAGCACCTCAATGCATGTATGTATGTATACATATATGTATTTTACATTCTGTCAAAAGCGGCAAAAAAATTCTATAATCTTCTTCAAATAAAAACCGGCTATAGGAATTTCTCGAAAATAAAATATCTTTGTCGCGTTTTTTTTATTTAATCACCGAATATATTATCTTCGGTGATTCAGGGCTTTTTGAGCCGAATTCACCTGCGAATACTTCAGTTACTCGATTTGAAATCACTGCTTATCCGAGTTTAAATGTCCACAAAACGTCGCTTCCGTGGAGCTCTGAGATAAAAGGTGACGACAGCAACAACAGCAGCAGCGAATGAGGAGAATGCTGTAGAGAAAAGTCAAGACGATATGAATTAACTTTTCTGCACATTTAAGGACAATAATAGGTCTCCACATTCGTCTGAAACACGCACTTGAAATGGATCAAGTAAATGCCCATTATAAATTATTTTGATGAAAGACAACGAATAAATAGAAGAGTATATATATAAGTATATAAAAAAATTATTACCTATGCTTTGTTATCAACAATTATAAATTAATAATAATGCCGAGTATTTCTTTAATTAGTTTAATTGTTAAAAAATCGAAAGATAAAAAAAAATTCTCTTGTAGATTTCACAAGTTTACCTCTCGATAAGGATTACGCACACTTACAATTTCTTTTTCCCCTTGTGAGCTTGGACGCTTTTTCAAACAAATCCTGATATTTGCAGTGTCTTAATGTACGTTTTTTAGTCAGACTAAAAACTATACTCGTTAATTTGACTAGTTTTGGATCTCATTCCGTTTATTCAAAGTTTGAGTAAAAAAATTTAGTCCGACTATAGCTAAAAACTAAAAGTATCCTGAGTCAAGGACTACATGTCCGTACCTGACCCAAGGCGGTCAGCATGCTCGCTTCATTGTTATAAGGTCCGACTAGATAGTTATGTCTTTGGTCGACTAAATTCTTAGTCTGCACATTTCTAGTTGAATGTGTGAATGCCCAGTCCACAATGTGAACTTCACATATCAATTTAAATTGAAATACATATATACACATATGTATATACATATATATATATGTATTTCAAAGTAATTGAACAATTTGATGTAATGGCATATGCATCATTCAATCATGTTGAAACACATACACAATAATCAATGCAATCGTTCAATTACATTGAAATACATATATGTGGTCCAGCAATGGCTCACTCCCTTCATCAGTGCCCTTTAATAATCCATTTTATTTCTTATTCCTTTGATAAATTTATAATAATATATACGATTCGTATATTATATTTGTGGTAAGTATATGCATGTTGTGGTCCAAAGATTAACTTATTTCCATGATTCATTCTACTCAATTGTGGGAGATACTGCATGACTTGTCAGTGGCACTGACTCAGTGCTGACAATCTGTCGGCCTTAGATTATTAAGTATTAAGTATTACGCATACAAGCTCAACAGCTGATGATTATTTTACTATTACGTCTGAGAATACTGAAACTAATTTCGTAGATGACAACGTTTTCATCAAGTCATAGGCCAATGCTGAAATAGAAATTCGACGCCCAAGTACTTAAGAGACAAGATTCAAAGTAAGTATGTAAATACACATTTCAAAGCATTTCTTTGTTTACAATTTGCAAGTGCAGCGATACTTCGCGGGCAGAAATAGTCGCGCGTGACGGCAAGACAAATTTTAAAAATTGTAAAATTGACAATTTGACGAGAAATCTCCTTAAATTGCATTTAAGACTTTTAAGTTTTTCGTCATTTGTGCCAACTCATTAGTGACATTTCTCTCACGTCAGCAAAAACATTAGAAATAAAAAAATAAATACTGTCGTCTTGTAAGATGACATGAATCCAGAATCGTCAACAGGGAAGCGAAAGAAAGATGATGATTCTCAATCATCTCATCCCAAAGAATCTCAAATGTCACATCATCCATCTCCTGTGGATCCAGATCCACTTTGTTGTTGTGAATATATAAATGAAAGTGGAGAGAGAAGTCATATCCTGGCCTTTTGCTGTGACTGTGAAACGCTTGACGACTCGTTTGAAAGGTAAGAACAACACTTACATAACTTGTGTAACTTTTTTAACATGAATACTTTTGTGTATATATTGTTCATTGTTGTCTTTAAATTAAATTTTATCTTTTAAATTATTGAATAAAGATTGATTCAACGGCAACCCCAGCCCGTTGGACGATATAAAGAAATATGTGCTACATTTTCTGACCGGTTTCGCATACCGTGGTTAAATGGAGCTCGTCGAATCGAGCTTGATGTCATACTTCCAGCTCTTATTTTACCGTCTCTTCTTGTCTTGGGAACTTATGGACCTTATTGGACAGCAATTTCCTTTATTCTGATCCCAATTAGCATCCATATTATTCGGAAACTCATTCTTTACAAAATTAGAAGAACGAAATTTTATTGTTCCTTTACTGTTACAAGTTTTCTTCTCAGCTACTTGGTAAATACGATCTATAAATGAACTAAAATTTATATATAAAGCATATATTATGTGCTGTTCAAATAAAATGTATTCAAGTTTTTTATCCAGCATACTTTTCCTCCTTATAGGTTTTCGAGACAAAAGTAACAAGTTTTTTAAAGATAACGCACATGGAGTACGTGACCAATGTCACTCTTCTCTGCCTCACTTTATCCTTGATGTACCAGACTAGACGAAAAGGTCAAGAGGATAAAAATCTTATTAGTGACAAATTGCCCTCGTACTATTTTTGTCGGACTTGCCAGTTTCATGTTGATGGTCGAGATCATCATTGTGTCTGGCTTAATTGTTGTGTTGGGTATATATATGAAATACTACCTATTGTTCCACTATATTTCTTGCCGTTGTACGTACATGCATGAGATTAATCAATGATATTGTATTTTTGTTGCTCCACAGCAAAAATAATAAGCCGTGGTTTTTGGTAGCAATTTCCATTGGCTGTTGTTGGATTCTCTACACGATTTTCTTGACTTTGACAACCATTTGTCAACCAAAATATGTATTCAATCGGTTCTTCTTAGTGCCTTTTAGCTGTCCAGAAGCCTACCTTGATTTCAAGTGAGTATATGTTCATAGAATCCTTCTCCAATAACTATATGTAACATGGTTAATAGTAGTTGACAATATTTGTATTTGTATACATTTGTCGTTGCAGTGCAAGTGTTTGCTTTGTAACAGCAATATACGGAATGGTCGTCCTTGTTCTTCTAATTATAATTCTCATTCATCAGTCAAGATTAGTATGGCGTGGAGTGTCCTATTTGGACTGGAAATATGGAAAATTAAATTTAAGTAAAACAACAAGTAGTAAACCTCCTTAATTGTGAAAACAACAACTACTACTTGTAGCATTTAAAATACGAATTTGAATGTCTGAATCACACATGAATCACTTGTAAAATTACGTATTGTCGTCCTTAAAATTCCTGTTTGATAGTGCAGTACGAAATGCACACGTTCCATTTTCTGAGCAACCACAAAATCTCTCATTTCCGAAATATGTAAATACTATAAGTATGTACACTACTACAACTAAAAACTGTGTAAAAAAAACCATACCTTTGTTAACTTAAAGACTTAATATAATATTTTATGGATAATAGTATGTAATAATGATTGAAGCTTCAACGGAAACGAAAACACAAAGCTTAATGATATTTTAAAAATATTATGTGTGACAAAAATAGGTATACATACCTAGACCTACATACTTATCTTTCGATACCTACGCTTATGAAAGTGAATTATGCATATAAATCAATGAAAACGATTTCATTGAAATCTGTCACTTATCAATGTATCTATTCTCTATGTATTAGTATATGAAATGTATATATGTATTCATGTACAGTTAATTTCAAAAACTTTTCACAACAATTAATCAGTTTTATAAATGTATAGCGAGCACATAATATTTTATGCTAGTTTTTCAAAACATGACACACAGTGTGTCAGACACAGTATAGTTGTCAATAAAAATGTGATTCTTAGGATATTATTTAATATAAAACAAGTATAGATATAGTTTATAAATAAAGTTAACGGAAGCTTTTTTATTTACTGATTCCCAATACAATATGTAAGTATATATATGATAAACGGCAGTTTTTTATTTTTCAAATAGAACAAGTTAATTTCTGAAATCATCATTTTATTTAGGTAGAATGAAGGCGGAAATTAAGTAGTTTGACCAAGAAAACCAAGAACAAAATAGTAAAATAACATGCTATATAGATTAAACTAGTTTTACTACATATAGAAGATAGTATGGTTCACGAGTGGATTGTAATTTTTTATAAATACAATTTGTATTATACAAATACTATAAAGAATAGTAATAATACTGATGTTAGTAGTTCACCGAGTTTTGAAAATAGCGTTGAACCAGAAGAAATACTCGATTATACTACTTATACATATCTACCGTGCTCTGTATAGGAAAATGATGAGTACAGTAACAACCTTTAATTTTCTTCTGTGAAATTCCGTCAGTGAACGATAATAATAAAAATGATTCCATGAATAAAATTTTAAACTTTCAATGTCTTCAATTTTGAGAATGTTATGCCTAAAAGCAGGTATCATGTACTTACATAATCATAACACATCATACAATAGCCATTTCAAGATAAAACCCACACTGAAGAGAGTTTGAAAAATGATGACATTGTAAATATTTAGCAAGTTTCTTTGCCTTTTTCATCGATAGATTGTAATCCACCGAGTCGATTGAGACTCAATTTGAGAGGACATTTATATTGGGAAGATAAAAAAATTTCATTTAAGCCCATGGAAAGATATGAATAATTCAACGCAAAAGTTAAATATACACGCTGAAGTTCTTTCACCGCGTGTCACACACACCTTTCTCCATATTGGAGACATGATTTTAATCCATCCAAACTATATACACATTCATATTTTAATTACAAACTTCATTTTAGCTATGCATTGTATTGGAAATTCATAAGTGATTGTGAAAGAAACTTCGAGGAAATGGCTTTAAAGCCAACAAAACAATTGTTAGACGTTCTGCAGTTTTTTTAAAATTCCTTTATTTACTAAAATTCGTGAAAATTTTGAAACATCACACCTGAAATTGTACAGTAAAGAGAAAAAAAAATTAGAATTACATAATTCAGTGTTAGTCGCAGAGGCTACCCACATATACTGAGCTGCTTGAGCATGAAGAAAGACAGAATTACAAAAGAATGACTGGAAAAATATATTCACCAAAACAAAATGATGTTGGTTTATTTAATTGGAATATCCAAAGACAAGGGTCATATATTGTATTAATAAATCACAAAATTACAAATTTATACTTGTTTCAAGTAAACGAGATGAACAGATAAATGCTTGTTGAATGATTTCCAACTACACTAAAACTGTTTAAAAGCAAACATTCTGCTGCAAATATGTATTGACTAATAAAATGCGTTTAAAAAAAGCAAGACCCTTATAAACTGTGACATGAGGCTCTTAAGAAATAAGATCAGCGTACATTTTTCAAATTTAAATACAGGCCTTGATATTCATCAGCTTTCTGTGAAAACTTTTCAGTCAAACAGATAAAAAATGTGTAAAATTGTCCCGAAGTAGTAAAACATTCAAAATCATTTCTACATTTTAGAATAAAAGTTTTGCCGAAAATTCGTCATTTTAAGAACCGTTGGTTCATACTTACAGATGTGGTACGTATTAACTTGAGTAGCAGAGTTTTCTAGTGTTAAAAATCTTTAACAATTGTCAACTACATTTTATCACGTTATAGTTTACAATTTTTACACATCACATCTTAATTGATATGTACTTACATAATAAAATTGACAAAGGCTTTGTCCAATTAATAAGTGCAGACAAAGGTATAGTTGTTAGTTATTGTATACTATAGTATATTATACTATATACTATACAATATGTATACTACCCTTGAGTGCGGAATGAAAAGCCCAAACCCAAACCCATATGACACGAACAAAAATTGGGAACACGTATACATACTTATATCTAAAGCCAAAAACGGATACTTAATTGAAACGAATATCTGCAGTAAAAGGGAAACCCAGGAATTGTTGTAAAAAATTGCATACCGTATTGTTACAAGTAAAAAGTTTCACAATCCGTTTCTTCAATAATTTACAAATACACTCAGGTTTTCCACTCATAAACATAAAAGAAGGTAAATTTTTGCTATAGCTCCGACTTTGAACCCAAACTCTCATCAGAATCCGAAACTAGAATAATTTTAAAAGTTTTTTAAAATCACTACAATTTCTATATACATGTGTACGCGTACACGTGTATTGTTACGTATTTACGAACAATTCGACAACAATAACTTACTGTGTACCTATTCTAATGTGATATGTATATATACATGTTTTAGTTACAAATGAGCGTGGACAATGGACAAGATTAATATTACTATTACAGATGTTACAAAATGTTTTAAGTATATGTACATAGACTCGTCGACGATATGGTTTGTATCTGTCTATTCTTTGAATAAGTTTCGATATGTATCGATATGCACTATGAGAGATTTCGAATTACAGAATAATTTACATAATGTAAATTGCATTTCTATTAAAAATACATATTTATTTTCCATACGTCTATCCATGCATGTATTACTATGTATATATAGTAGAATGATTGAGATTACTCCAAAATATTTCACGTCTATATGTATTTTACGTACTTATGTACATATATATAGTCTTTGGTTGTGTACCAGTCTCTATTATTGATATTTACGTTAATAAATTATTAATAATAATACATGGTACATTACAGTAATGACATGTGGTATTCACGTATGTAGATATGTAAAGGATTTTCCCTATACAAGAAAAACTAATTGAGCTCATTAAAAAATGTGGATGAAATGTTATTGATTCTCAATCGTTGTCTGTTTGGTTGTGTATTTTGTATTGCCTATTTTGTCATCATTATTAAAATATTATTACAGTAAACTAAACGAATCTATACGTATACAATGCATACGATAATGTTTGTATGCTTAAAATTTTATATTATGATAATTATTCGTACCTAATCGGTAGATTTAAAATCTTTTAAAAAATTCTATGTTCATATTGTAGATTTTATACTTAGGGAATAAATGTTTTTTTAAGGACTTTAGACATTTTCATACCTTTGGCTGAAAGACTCAAAATTCATGCGCTCCACTCTGTTGTCAATAATTTTACGTATATGTTAGATAGTGAAAGTCACATTTGATATATAAATTGCGGTATTATATTAAATATTTAATATAAAGGTGTTTTGGTACAAGAAAAGACTGTCTATGTGATTATAGTCGTTAACGTTAGATCAAAAACCTTCGAGTTGAGTCAAGATAAAAGGATCATGCAGGCCAAGAAGGGAAACGAGATGTGTCGAAAGAGAAGGGAAGTTGAAAGAAAATATACCAAGAGTGCCAAAGATATGGTTCGAGAGTTGATTGAAGAAGAAGAAGATGGGGACGTGTTCCCAAAATCTTCCAATTTCCCAATTGTATCTACTAAAATTCGGGGACAGAAAGTCATAATTCAGTTTTCTCAACATTTTCCTTGTCCACGCTCAATTCATATAGTCAGGGACTACTATCAAAACCTGATAAATGAAGGTAACAACCAACAAAGACACGAAGGACTCTATTCAAATTGGCAATGGTTGGAAAGTCCAAGCTTTCCCTATTATCACGAGGTGTATGCCAAGTTTTCGGGAATGGCAGAGAAATCATATGTAGGATATCGACATTCCGTTGAAGGAATGGAATGTGGTCATCTTCAATGCCACCGTATGGAGAATTTGTCTTGAAAAAGTTTTTCGTTGCACGATGATTTCCAGTCCACATTCGAGAATTCCGTAAAATACCTTCAATTTCTACGAATTGATTGTGTAAATGAGATGTCGTTTCAAAGAAATTTGGGAATGAAGGATTAGCAGGGCCTATAAGATCCAGTAACACCATGACGTCCTATTATCAAACAAAAATAAAAATAAAGGCAACAGTTCATAATTGTACTAACTTGAATTGATAAATGAAGGTGAGATTTGTTATAATGTACATAAAGTTTAATTACAATTCGATTGAGTTCAGTGGTTCCTTCTCTATTTCCTGCAGGGTAAAGGGAATTTTCCATAACGGCAGCTAAATGTCTTGAACCATAGGTAGAATCCTTGTCACTCCATTCAACATACGCTTCTTCTCCGTCAAAAAATATCAATTCTATAAAGAGAATCAAAGTTTGATAGTACAGGATTAATAATGCTTTTAGTATTTTATAAATTATTAAAATTATTTCATAAATAAACACTAATTTATTATTATTTGAAAAAATTCAAATTACGTAATGTAACATTAGTCGCAGGCGATTCTCTGTGAACGCTAAAGGGACCTTCCAAAGCATAAGCTAAATGAAGCATCATTGCACAGGGAACAGCAGAGTCGGAAGCACCAACAAAGACACTAAAAATACATTATGGAATTTACAATATTAAATTGCATGTTTTTATGAAATGTGGATGAAGTATAGGTAGAATTTCAAGAGTACTCACCTGTCTTTGAAATACTGTAATAAAAACAATCACAAGGTTTCATTAGAATAAAATTCAAAAATTCAAATAAAATTTTTACATATCTATGTACTTAATTTAAGTATAGATCATGTTATTTATATACGTTTCAAATATTGCAAAAACATATTTGTACCTTTGAGTCATAATGACAGGCCAAGACCAATCTGAGGAATTCATAAAAGTAGTACAAATTAGCATAAATTAACGTTTAGAATAAAGCTAGTATAGTCATCTTCATTACTGTTGATACAGTCATAATAATAAAGATGTACCTTTACGAGGCAATTTACATTTTGTGTGGGCGTCGTATATAATAAGCTAAATATACAGATAATACTATTTCAGAATGACTCTCTAAAAGTAAAAGGTCCCTGGACTCTACTACTGCCGTACAATAAATTGATCACAAGGGAATCGAATCATTAAGCCTTCCACAAAATCTTGTAAAGTACAGATGTAAAAGTCTCAACAGCTTTTCTCAACTTTTCTTGCATCAAAATTCGTATCACTAGTTTAGTTTAGTTCACGCTTTATTGTCCATTTGAGTTACATACACAACACATGCCACTACCAAACCCATAGAACTTAATCAATATTAGTAAGGAGTTAGATCAGCGAGTGGGAGCGATCCGCAAAGTTGAAAATAGTAAAGACATTTCTTAATTAATTGTTTGGTTTGTTTAGTTAAGTTACTTATCTTCTAGGTTAGTCTATGTAGCGTTAGATTAGATTAAATTTACATTTACATTTTAATTTACATTATTAATTTCCTTAAAAGTTTCCTTAAAGTTTCCTTAAAACTATAGTAATAATTAAATAAATGAGGCTGAAGTTGAAACTACTAAAAAAAGTCTAGAGTCTAGACTCTAGACTCGATTGAATTGACTATGTATATCCTCTGCAGTCTTTTTTTTATCTTATCTAGAGAAGTAGTATTTTAAAAATTTACTAATGAAATCATCAGAAAAATTATATCTATTATTCGAATCTCTATTTGGATTTAAATGCCCTTATAACACACCTTCTGTTTTGTTTTATAAAAAATGTTGTGTTATAACGCGTGGCTATATATAAAATTTATTTATACCTTCGAGGAGCATTGGGATTTAAAGTTGCAACAATGTTTTCAAATGGTTTAACTCCAAAGGGTGTTTTGTCTTCAAAGGCATCTGTTTGGACAGTCCACCCAAGACCCTTAAGATGGCCTTTAATATACTATATATTTAAATTTTAAGAAAACACAAACACATTATATTTCAAAATCCTAACTGAACCGTTCTAATGATTCCCATTTTGTATTACAATAATATGGAAATGAAAGAGATGTTTACCTCGCGAACTTTGACATTGTTTTCAGTACCAGACACTCTAGGTATTAGCATGGGATCTAAAAGTGACTCAAAAGACGCTGCTTCTGTTGAAACACCAGCCAATTTACGGAGTTCCTCTTGATCCAATGCCTTTGGTAAGTGTGAATACTATAATTTACAAAAAAAGTTCTAGATAAGTATATAATCAATTTCCCCAGATTTATATGCATAATCGAAATCTGTTTAGTGTTTAGACTATAATAATAATATAACTACAATAATTTCACCAAAGTAATTAACAATTTATAATTTGAAATTGTGGTGTGTGACACACATCAAAATACTTGAAAATTTTGAAAACCCCGAAAATCACTACCAAATCAGTTATAATTCCACTCATAAAATAAATCTGGATAAAATAGACTTATTTATTGTTTTATAATTCCACTCATAAAATAAATCTGGATAAAATAGACTTATTTATTGTTTTATAATTCACACTTTGAACACGTTTTAATCACTTTGTTCAGATAAAATACTATTTGTACCTTATTTATTGTCTATTTAAAAGTTTTAAATTAAAACTATATTCTTATTAGTAGTATATATATACTAGTACATAAAGTATTTTATCAAGTATAAATATATTTTTAAATTACCTTTTCATTGTACCAAACTGCCTGAGTTTCAAGGACTAGAAAAATAACACTAAAAATGGTAGTAAATGTTAGTAAAGAAGGCATTTTTTAAGGTTTAAAAAAAAGCACCAACTGTAGAGTGTATGGAAAACCGGAGATTACTATCCGAGTTCCAGGTCCAAAATCCAAATCCAGCTCCAGTCTTTTTCTCCTTTGAATATAACCCTTTTCTTTTTTCTCCAACAAGTGTTGTGTGTGTGGGTGAGAAAATGAACTGAACAGAAGCAGATGGGCTTTTGTATTTTGTGTGTGGTATGAAATGTAATGATGTCACACTTTCTATACGGAAAACATGTTATGTTTATGTGTGCAGGGTGTTTCAATCCTTCATTCCCCCATAAATACACTCATTTAAACCAAAAACTCTTTTTTTCTCTAGTAAATTATATTAAAATATGCAGGTATCCATTGTAAATTATAAAATATGACAAGGATATTTACGACTATATCCGTATATATATCAGACATGACATAAGCTAACTATAGTACAGATACATATATACAAAAAAAAGGAATAAATAAACCACACATAGAACTACGACTTCTATGTACTGTATATGTGTGTACTTTTGATTACGTACTGTAGAATTTTATGGTTTGTATGTTTAGTGTGACGATGGGATAGGTATAAAAAAGCTTTGTCACTCTATATCATTGTTTTGCTTTATCATTTTACTGTCACAGTTATACACACAATATACGTGTATACAATACACATCATGAATCGCTATCCTACGTAAGCACTTCCTACTCAAGCGATCAATAAAAAGCGTATTTTTTGTATTATGTTGTCTTTTGTACGCGTAGAAGTGCTCGTCGTCATTCTACCGCACTTATATAATAGAATAGTACATTGCTTTCCGTGTTATTTTTGTTCATATATAAAAAAAAAAAAGCTTTGATGCATCTCGGAGATCTCGGTTGCAACCAGGCTAAACTCTGGATTTATGACGGATCAAATAAAAGTTTTTACTGGACGTACACAGAATTAAGTACTCATGAACTTTTAGCAAATATTGTGTGTATGCATTTACTTGGAACAAATTTGTTTTAGCACTGTTGAATGTGATATTGTGTATCCCATTATATACCTTACTAGAAAAAAGCCCGCCGTAAATACGGCGAATTCTGTTTCCGTTCATATTCTGTCCTCTTTTAAAACGCTTTTTAAAAAACCGTAAGAGAGAGAAATTTCATTGCTTTGGCATCTGCCCTCAGTT
>JAIUND010003174.1:0-17283 GCA_034699125.1 Gisinianus flammeolus | reverse complement strand
TTGATATTTTGATAGGGAGATTTCATTTCATATTTTAATTTTGACATTCCTAATTCCTATGTACATGTATGAAGATGATGATGAGTTGAGGCTACCATGAAATGGAAATTACCAAATGCCAAAAGTGTCTGCTTCGCCTTGTCAATCTCAATTTGGTGTACATTTTTATGCTCGTCCGACACACTCGACACTCGTCAATTTGTACGGACACACACACGGTGGATCATGTCATGCTGTGGGAGTTCACAGCCAGCACTATATAGTCAAGTCCAACGTTAAATCCAGGAGGAAGAACGAAGTTTATAAGAAGAGCTACAGGAAAAGTCATCATCAAATAAGAAATCCTTATAGTTAAAGGAAGCATTTCAAATTCAAATCGGAAATTTCAGTGTCAGAGATCCCTATTCGTAGATTATACACGAATGACACGAACGCATATATTTTAACATTTACATGACACGTTGGAATTCGGAATTCTTCGTTCTTGCTCACATTAGTCACATTCACATTCACAAGATTTCAACTCATCAAAAGGAAAAAAAACACAGAAAGTTTCCCTTGTCATTTCTGAAAGAATTCCACAAACAAAACGATAAAACGAAAAATAAAAAGTTTAAATCTACATATAGAAACAAGTCGGTAGCGATTGGATTTTTTTCCGTATGTAGCAAGTTCTCTCCGCCTTAAATAAATGCCCAAAACGTATACATGGAGTTCCAACAAGTGGACTACTAACCTTTTGCTTGAGATGTACATGACAAAATATGTACCTGTACAGCTACATTACTATACTGACCTTTTGCAGGATTTCAGTGATTTAAGAGATTTTTATTTTTCATACTGAAGAGTGAGCATGGACGAGAGTGTACTAATTGTAAGTACTATATAAGAAAGAAGTAAAAGAAGTTCGCTCCTGCCTGATCGTAAATCCTACATCGTAAATTACGTTTAGTTAACCAAACACAGCAGCGTAATTTGACAAGGAACATGTGAATGAATGGAGCACATTCATCTCCTGCTCTTTGGGTCTCCTCTCAACTCACAACTCACCATTATCTATACATCTAGACTACATATTACACATGTATGTACTGTATGTACGAATGAGATCTAATTTAAATACTATATATCTCTCATTTCATCTCTCACCTTCACCATCTTCCCATTCTGATTTTCTCTGATTTCTCTATCCTTTTGAATTTCCTTATTGCAAATCATTTTACTACATGTCTTTGGTTTCACACACACTCACTAATTCCAATGCAACGAGGCAAGCCGAGACAATATCCATAAAATTATTATTTTTAGACTTATTTTATTGCTTCAAAGGTTATTCGACTTTACTATGTAATTTATTTGCACTGTGCGATGTGATACATTTTATTAGTAGTACATATTCAGATTTAATTTCAACTATAAAGTATTTTTTTAACCTTTATAATTATATCAGCGTACTTTTATATATTTTCTCTGTTCCTGTTTGTATTTCTGGATTCATATCATACGGTTCTCAGTTCTTTAAAAATATAAACAACGTTAAGTATTTTATTTTAATTTTTTTAGTATTGTTTATATAGAATCATACATACTCAAATTAACAATTTCATGGTCAAGTTCTTATTATTTGGAAATACAGATCTTGCCATCTTGCTTCGTGTGACGTGCCTCGTAAAATTTTGATTGCACTATTTTTATAAATAAATATTTTGTATAGTTATAGTATATTCCTAATTTATATCAACAGTTCTTCTTGTAATTTTCTTTCATATGTATGTACACTTACGTTACTCATTTATCATTAGTTCAAAGTTTAAAATGTATATGTACCCACTTACTTACGATTAGTGAGATATAGTTCAAGTCCTGGTGCTTGAACTCCATTATTACCATTATTATATGTATGCTGTACCCACCGGTATATATTTTATATTACGCACACAGAATAATTTTCCAACAAAAGGAGAGGCAAATTACATTGTAGTGCATTTGCATTGTTAAAAATCTCAAAAGTGCAAGTCTCCACCAAACACAGAGAGTCGAAAACCTACAACGAAAAAACAAAAAAAAAAACTCTGTATGAAGAAACCATAGTTTGTTTTTTGAACAGTGATTCGTTTTTTATTTCCTTTTTAGCGTACTGCGTAATAGCAACAATAATGCGTAATAATGCGTAGACCATTTGGAATTTGGATGATGATGATGATGATGGTTGCACTTTTCTTGTTCTTGACTTGAAAAGAGCGAGAGCAACACGGCTGATTGCATTTGGTTGAGGCCAAAAGACTTTTGAGAAGACAACGAGGCAAAAAGTGACTATTGGACGTCGTTTTGTTCCGTCCTCTTGAGAGTTCTGCTGTGCTGTGGAAGTTGCTGTATGACTGTTACTGCTGATATGTGTGTACTTGTGTACTGTGTGTTGGCGTCTTTTGGTTTTTGGTCTTTGGATATGTATAATATAATATTTGTATCTGATGTTCTAATGTCTGATGGTATCTGCTGATATTTCGTAGTTTCTATATTCCTCTCTTTGCTCATTCATTCATCATTTTTTTATAGGAAGGTAATTCATGTAACTGCCTTATTAGCTCTTTGTTTTGCATACATGTAGACATGGCATATATGTTCAGTCTGTCTTCTATTTCTTATTTTGTATTTTGTTTTGTGTAATGTATCATATCTCATCATATCGGTGTATTTTACACTCACATTAATTGTACATATAGTAAGTTTTAATACTTCCATGAGAATTTCCCCCTAAAAATATATATGCATGTGTATACTATGTATGTACATAGCTAACTGTATATTTATGTACATCTATAATCTATATACATACATATAATTTCCCCTACAGCTTTGTTATGATTCTGTCGTGTTCTTCTCCTCTAATTGCCTTGTACTATATACATATATGTATATATATAAATTATATATAAATAATACATGCATACCTGTCTCTACGTATATATTTTGAACCGATCTGCCTCTGGCATACCAAACTCTTTTCAAATCCCATGGAAAATCCCTGAAATTATATTTTACTATACACAGCAACATTTCAAACACATTTTACGAGTATAAAACACATGAAATATTATTGCACCTATACAGTTTTCAAGTCTCACTCCTAAAAAAACCCAACTAATTTAGCAAATTTCAAAAAATTCTGGAATACCAACAGGTAGGTCTACGAAATAAAAAAATTCTGCATACATATACATACTTACTTAAAATCCTTTTCTTTTCGTGTTTGAAACCAAAACTGGAGAAGTAAAGTGATAGGAATCAACTCCATATACATATACAATATATATGTACATGTATATTTTCCAGAAACCAATGTCAAATGTTTTTTTCTCTTGGTGATGACAAGATGCAATTGATAAATGAGCCGAGTAAAGGAAAAAATTTAAATTAGTTAATAGACCATGCGATGAACGCTAATTGCTTTGAGGTACTTCTACACATAAAAAAGAGTGAATGCAAGTTCTGGAGAAATATTAATGTCGTTTTGAAATGAAATATTGTATTAGTTTTTCCTTGTGCCTTCCGTTGTATGCTCAGTATTCACATTTACAGATTGTTATGTTATTGTAACACATGGAGCGGTATAGAATGACAGAAGACAACATGAGACAGAAAACCCCAGAAAAGTCAAAAATACATATACATACATGCACAATACAGCCGCTATATACATAGTTGTAACATTTCTCGCAAGCAGTTTTCAAGCACAGGGCTTTCAAGGGGTCTAACTTTTTCTGATATACATAGATATGTATATAAATACATAGTAGCATATGTACATACATAGTAGTAGACCAGATGCATTCCTTTTTCATACATATATATATATATATAGTAAAAAAAATGTATTAAATGTTCAACATACATACATATCTTTTTTATATATCGTAAATAAGTATATACCTATTATGCACATATATTTTTTTCCTCCCTCGTGAGAGAGAGATATGTATATACTTTACTCACTCGTACAATGATGGTGCTTTCAAAAGTCTTTTCCTTTTCCACCTGTTCACCCAAGCCTCTGTACTTCACAGTCTCAGTAATGTTTCGTCCTCGAAGGCAGATAGAACGTATAATAGAGTGTGTGGAGTAACTGTGTGTGTATATCGGCATCGGGAATTCTTTACATTATCCATCTAAAATCATAATAATAATGTGGAAAAGAAAGGATTTTAATTTAATAGCGTATGCATAAGTGCTTCAAATTTTAAAATTTCTTGACAATTTTAAAATACATACATAATTATATACTGACCTTTATTAATTGTGTTGTGTTGTGTGATTCCTTTGGATTTTTTTCTGTTTTGCCTCGTGTTCGTTACTGACGTTGACTCGATGTTGTAATATTATGTATACTGCATTTTCTTTTATCAGTGGTACATCTTGAATTCAATTGCAGACAGCATCAAAAACAACACAACGACGACACGCAGCTTCATCTAAAAAGTATACACAAGAACAAGGAGAAAAAAAGATCCAACAACATTAAGAAAACTTCATTTTAGAGATAGCTAATCATAATTACGAACCCTATCAACATTTAGCGTTTAAACAACAATTGAAATTTCCTTACCAGGGCCTCTCCAATTATCTTTTGATTCTGAGTTTTAGCCACGTTGACTTATGAAACGAGTGAGAATTCATGGTTCTTCATTTGTCAAAAGAAAATAGTGAAGTAAATAATTAACTGTAAATATATATATAGGATTGCCAATTTTGTGTTGTGAACGAGTTAATTGTGTCGGTTTTAACAATCAATTTCGTATAATAAAGTGTGTGCAAGATTGGTTTTGTTTTCTTCCTCAAACTTTGAGGCTCAAAGTGAACTGTTACAATATTATTTACAACTGCAATAATTAGTGTCAAAAATTGAGCTTATTAAATAAACTTTATTTTATGTGAGTAATCGCGCCAGGATTGTGAAAACAAGTGGAAAGACTAAAATAGCTGTTGCTATTTTGAAAACCTTTAATTTGCATCAAATTGTAATTTTTGTGATTAGAGAATAATTGCAATTCATGAATGCTGTAATTGTGACAATCATCATTTGTGGATTTACAGTGACTTGATCTTGCTTTACACGGTACGAAATCATATTTTCTATTAATAATACATTACTTAGTTATATAGCTTTTCATTTTAATTTTTAACTATTTTTATAAGTACATATACTACTACAATACATATAAGATATGATTATAACTTGCTGTATTTGCATTATATGCAGGGGTCCATTCATTTGTAAGAGCTGCGTTAGTAATTGATGATCCGTATAATTTTTAAAGCAATGACAAACGTATTTCTAAAAATGCACATGAGAGTTACATAAAGTATATATTTATAATACGTAATATGTATTACATACAATGTAAAAATACACAGAGAGGGACATGTGGAATTGTGAATGATGAGATGTGCAAAGAGCGATAATACTGGAGTTGGTTTGTTGTTGATCTCGCCAAAGGTGTTATAACTCTGACAGAGTCACTCTGTCGATTCAAACAATCAGCAATCAACAATGAACTTTTATGCGTGCATGTGTGCTTGTAGGAGTCCGACACTAAGGAAGGCGAGATGAGATATTAATCCTATGATTGATGGTCCAAAACTATGAACAGAACAGAAAGATAGAGAGAGAGAGAGAGCACATGCTAAACTGCTTATTATTAGAAAATATTAAACGAGAGAAAGAAAGAGAACCCCAAAAAGATTAGACCCCCATTGGAAGAATGCAAATTTTTAACTAGGTATTTATGTGCATACTAGAGACGTCATATATCGCTCGTCTCAAATATCGGTCATATCGTTAGCGCTTGAACCTGATATCGGTCGATAAGCGATATATCGAATATCGCTCAAAAAATGGAATTATATGTAGTGCAAGTTGAGAAAATTTTTTAAGGGCCCGAATACAATACTTTTCACCATAAAATGACTATTTCATTTATTGCTAATCGTAAGGACAAATCAAGTAATTAAGTATTTACAATAAAATACAAGGCAAATACAAAATTTGAATTGAAAATTTAAAAATTAAAAAAAAATTGAATTGAAAAATTTGAAAAATACGCGGAAACATCGAGTTTTGCTCTATGGTTTCTCCAAAATTTTCTCTTTTTATCTAGTGTAAAAGAGCGATATATCGGAGATATATAGAAGGCATATATCGCTTATGTCGATATCGCTCAAAAAGCCAAATATCGTACATATCGACAACGATAACGATATGCGTATGATATCACTAGTGCATACTCACAAACTATTCTCAAAATATACTATACACATTATGTTATGCCGAGCATACATTATTGTCTTTTGTCATAATACTCTAGGATCTCAATTACAACTTACTAAACAAAATCCAGTACAATGAACAATAAAAAATACATGTACATAGATAGATATAGTAGGTATTTAAAAAATAACTTGAAACTATATTGCTCGTGTATTCCTTGTAGAGCTTCCTTTTCTATTTATAACGTCGGTTTGATCTTGTGTATCATTTTTCCTCTTGGAATTTTCACTCCTCAAATCCACCTGTTGCATATATAATTGCATAAATTGAATTATATAATAATAAAAAGTTTGATACGGAAACAAAAATCAAATTATATTTCTTGTGATGAAATGAACAATGACATTCATCATTTGTCATGTTGGTATCATTGATTTGTTTATCGTGTTAGTTTTTCAAGAGGCTAAAAGAAATAAAAGAATTATGTGAGCAGGAACATTCCAATTCAACAGGATAAAGGAAGACAATTGCTTTGTTTAGCAGTTTTTTTTTCAGTTTTTTCATTTTCACAAATCTTCATTTTTCATAAATGAAGGTTTGATTAATTAACATTACTCATGTGAATTAGTTACGATTTCCGTCAAGTGTGAAAATCCACAAGTCTCATGCATATAGACAAAATAGACATACATATACTACATACATATACTCAAGTACTTTCCAACTTGTATAACATTAGATATATAAGATATGTTTTTGTCGTCTCAGCAGTATGTATAATAGTATAGTAGGTTACCTATTACCTGTCTGTACGTATATTATACATCAAAGTTAAAATCAAGAAAAGGGTCAGAGAATCCATGCAGGCATATTCTTTCTCATATGTTCACGTTCTTTTCGTTTAATTTTTAATTTCAATTAGTATTCAAATCCAATCGTCACTTGCTGTCCACCGAGTATACAAAGTGTCTTATTCTCTGTCTCATTTAAATTCTGCATGAGTAAGCTTCTAAATGGTCATGCTATGTACATACAATATTATAATTACTCATAAAATATCGTATTGTAATATGTACGTGGTGATTGGTGGTGATCGCCAAACCCATTTTTGGTCTGTCAACGTATTAGTCTTTATTTATTTCCTATATTCGGTCAACTTGAACCATGTGAAAGAGTGGGATAGAGACTCACTGAGAGTTGAGAGTGTAAAAGTTGGTTCAAAATTTCTAATTACCACTCGTCAAATAATAATAATAATATTATTATTATTACACTAACAAAGATTCATCTCCCAAGTCTGAATAGAAATTTTTCTCACAGGTAATTTTCATGGGCACACATGTTCGTTATGAGTTTTGTCATTCGTTAATTATGTTAAACAGCCTTTCTTCTCAAGTGACTCTTTCGCCTACATACAATATCGTTCGTACAACACAGTATTAGCTCACAGTTGAACACTGCTCATCTCAGTCATCTCCCATGTAAAATGTGAATGTGTGGACAAACTGTCAATCTTTAACAAAGAATGTTACATCTAATTACTATTTTGTTTTTATATTGTACTTGGCTTTCATTGCGGATGGTTTTTTGTTAGCTAACTACAGAGTAAAAATAGAAGACGAACTATGCAGATACTATCACTAATTCATATTACTTATAAATAAGTTTCGATTTTAAATTGCAAATCCTGTACCGGGAATTAGTTTTGTAAATAATTAAAGTTGGATGTTAAATAGAAAAATGTAGATTGTAAGCATACCGATAACTCTGAAGGAAATAGATGACAAAAAATCTATTTACCTACCTACTTAGCTCAAACACACTGATTTTGTGAGTAGCGAAGAGTGACAAAGACTAAACATATTTTTAGTGCGTTTTTTAAAGCTAAATTGATGATTTAAGTGACCAATGTATTTTACATGGAATAACATTAAGACTAGGTTATTAATTATGCATGGAAATTTATTCCTTCGTCAATTACGTGATTTCAATCAGTTGACTGACTAGCCTCTTGTTCTCGGTCTCATTCTCCAATTTTCGATTCAGCCTATATTTTCTGTTCGCACATTCGATCTAATGATAAAAGATATTTTGTGTATACTATCAACTACTAATGCTACTGATATCATAATAAATATTGTTTTTAAAAGGCGTCCGAGACGACAGTTTTTTCTCACCAGAGGTAAAAAATGTCGTTGTAAATCCTAAATAGAGACTAGATATATATATATATATAGAAACAAATTATTAAAAGTTGTAAATAATCGTGTGCATTCCGCTGAAAAGTTTCATATTGTACACTGTGAATAAAACAATACGCAAGTTTTTGTCACTACAATATAGTAGCCAATGCATATACATTGTATATGCATATGCAATATAAATGTTACATCCTGACTGCTCATTTTGGTTGCATCACCATTACTTTTATGATCAGTATTTTTGATGGAATGCTTTGTCTGTCAGAGTTCATATTCACTTTTTCACATTTGTCGCAAAATATGTATTTATTTACACGTTTTAATTTTCATTCTTATGTTTCAGGTTCTGCTTGTGTCTGCATTCAAAGCTCAATTTGGTTTTGAATTTTAGAGGAAGATTGACAAGTGAAAATTGTGAAACTGATATATCTTTATATTCAAACATCGACACTATAGTGAAGAACATTGACATCATCTGAAAACTGAATAGTTTTGTTTTGCCTGTTGGGATTTTGGATTATAACTCAAACAAAAACTTTTGAATGTATTCAGTATTTCAGTTCGTGCTACATTACAATATTATATTTGTTCTTCTAGTGAGATATTGAAATTCTTATTCTACTATTGAAATCAAAATCTACTTAATTCTGGTAAGTCTTATATAATAATATTTAATATGCATTGAATGTTTATTTGTATATTTTACATTTGGTATTTCTTTAACTTTTACTTTCGATTTCTAGAATTTACTTTCTATATACTTAAGATTTAAGAGTATCTCGAGAATAGAATCACAAGTGTTTACTTTACTTGAAGCTGCTCCTAGCAAATTCACAACTGGCCGCAACTATGTGTATCTACTTTGTGTACACTGTACCGACGTGTGTAGGCTTGTTAAGAATTTATCACTGCGTAAAGCATTTTGAAGCAAATATTTTACTCAAATTTATTATTATTATTATTTTATGCTTCAACTTATCATGTGTGCTCGTTGACATGCATACACACTTTTACTATACCTCTCATTCATAATATCATAGTTCTTACTTTTCAAATTTTAACAGTAAATCTTTGGCAAATATTGACAAAATGGAAATTATACGAAATTATTCAACGAGTAGCATTTCCGTAGTGTAAACGAACAATGCAATACAGATTGCAAAGAAACCTTTTAACTTTAACTATATTCAACTTGCCTTTTCTTGAATAATTTGCAATTTTTTGTCATAACTTCAATGGTATACATTCACAATTTGCCGACTCTCTCAACGTTTCCTGCGCCACAATAGGTAATACACACCACCATTATGCTTTGTGGGCATATACATTTTTTTGCATACACACGCTGAAAGCGGCAAATAAATGTTTCTACTCTATACTGTTTCTTGATATAGTAATTGAATATTGATACTGCAAACATGTGTGTGTAGGAATTTTGGAAATATCTCAGAAATCAGTAAGAGGTGCATTACACATTATCAAGAAGCTTAAAGTTTTTAAAATGTTTTTGTTTTTAACTTTTAAACACTTTCAACTTTCAAAAGCATTCTGTCTTCTTTTATCTGTGGCCCATTTGACATGTTCACGATCTTAGGGGGAAAAACTTTTATTTTCCATCAAAATACCGACTCTCTTTGTATTCTTTTATTGTATAGCTTTGAGCTAGTAGCAATTGGTTTTTTTTTTGAGGAGACTAATAGACGATGACTTTAGGAGCCATAATATTATAACGACTGTGTACAATTTAAGGGATCCCAAGAAAAGAATATTCTGTTTATCGTAACAGCATATATTACGCCTTAACATCTCTCTTGACTTTTATATTGAATCTTCAAGTAGGTAATGCTAATGTGCTCGAGCTAAACACCGGAAGTGAATCCAAAAAGGGAAATTATAAAATAAAAAACACCAAACTGCAGCACCTGCGACCTGCACCTGAAATTGAAATGCAATATGCATTTTGGCTATGATACTGAATACCTCTTTTCTCTTACTTATACGTGTGTAGTTTTCATAACATGCATTATAAATGATAATTATGCATAGAAGAATAGTACATAGTATAGTATATAGGAGTCGAATCATCCCAAATGTAATTTAATATGTAAATGTATGTGCAATGAATGTGTATAGTAAAGTGTGCGTAAACTTCTTTTAGCTCATGTTTTATGGCTTTTTCAACAAAATGTGTAGATAATAGCATGGCTGTAGATTCTACATTTTCAAAATGAACATTATAAATTGCTCATTGATTCATCGAGTCTCTTTTGTATATACCTACGTGCATTTCAAATCTACAGATACAATGTTGAAAAGAAATGAGACAAAAGAAATATTCATGCGTATAAGATGTAAAATAAGGAAGGAAGGAAGGCTTCTCCTTTGTATTTTTTTTCTTGTACATATAGAATAAGAAAAGAAAATAGGAAAATATAATAGTAACACTGAGTCAAAGAGTCAAGATACTTCTTTACATATGGACTGTAGAAAGTTGCGGCGGCGGCTGCTCCTGCTTAATTCCTCCTCACAGACTTGCATACACAAAACAAAATACAAGCTCCAATGTACCTACAATCTGCTAACTACGATAACTACAATTATTATTATTACTACTATACTAGTACGAGATGTACAATTCTTCTCAAACTTCACCGTCGCAACGGACCCTTTCTCACTCTCTTTCTTTCTCAAAGAGTCCAAGAGTAGAAAAAATCCACCGTCTCTCTTTCTTTATACTATTCAGTTTCAGGAATACAAATTACTCGTAGCATGCCAAATTCATACATATTCATATCTACACGGAGGAAAATGGAAATCTTTGAGCTTTGAGGAATGAAATAACGTTTTGAATGGAATTAATTGGGATTGAGCCATGTCATATAATTGTCATATCATATGGCTAATGGCTAATATGTAGTTAATATATTTAATACTAATTGCATGATTAGCAACTTGAACAATACAAACTATAAACGTTAAATAGCCTCAATTCTCCATTTTTTTACCCCTCATCTTTAATAGCTTATGTAGCCTTATAGTGGTATATAGCTGTGGTCACAACAATGTAATGATCGGTTTAAATTGTTCGTATTACGTCTGTATGCATGTAAGATACTACTCATGGTCAGCTCATGGATGGTCAGAGAATGTAAATTGTCTACTTGTACTCACTCGGACTCTGAAGCTCTGTATTCTGACTCTGGTGGACGAAGAAGATGAAGCTGAAAAATCCATGAGAAATATCTATATCTATATGTACAATATACAAGATTATACACAGATTACGCAAGAACAACCGTAGGAGCAAAAATCTCTATCACATCACAAAATTGCCCGATGCTTTGCGATTGAATTCATTGCATGGTCTGTGGCTAAATTATGATGATGGCTGCAGGAAAATCTTTTGCATCTGCATTTTTCTTTCTTGTCTCTTCCTCATCTCCGTGTTCTCACGAGTACACACAAAACAATATAACAATGTACTTTAAAGTTGGAGTGAGCTTCTTGTTTCATGTACTTTCTGCTGGATTCTCTTTCTCTCTTTCTCTCTCTCTCTCTCTCTGACTCTTTGAATGCTGGTTAATTTTCCACGTATCGAACAATTAGCTATCGGTTCACGCTACGCTCCATGCGTAATATATAGGAATACGAATTAGGAATATCCAATAGAATTTTGTATGTGGAAAGATATGTAAAGTCTATAAAGTATTAGAAAAACGGAAAAGAGGATGGATGGATGGAAAATGGCAATTTGGTTACCTCCATGAAATAAAATGAGAGGAGAGTATGAGAGATGAAATCGATCGAGGATGCTTCTCAGATTCTAAACAGCCTTATTTATTTTTATGAGTATGATTACTTAATACCCACATTATACTCAAACTCGTTCATGAACGCCTCTTGCATGCAGCTCGAAATCGAAATCCAAAATTCAGAATCAAAATATTAAACTACTCGTCCGCATACACAATGTGTATTACACATGCGGCAATAATATACAAATGTATGTACTTACTTCTATTTATTGTATAGGATACAATGTATTCTGTGCATTTCCACACACATGTAAGTATTCAGAATAACATATTATTATTCTTAGTATCATTATTACATATATAAATATAAGGAAACGAAATCTCAAAAGTCAACAGTATATACTATATACATACCTATTTGAATTTGAATAGAAATTGAAATAAATGTATCTCGTTGTACAAACAAGCGTTTCTATTTCTAATGGAAATATAATACATACAGTATATTTGTATTATAGATTATGGATGGTGGACCCCGTAACAAGGGATATTATAGCTTATAGTAGTACAAAAGATATTATTATTATAGTCTAGTTGACGCTTTAGAAAAAGTTGAGCAATCTCTTTTATTGTTACACATATATTATATTTGTGTATTTACATTGCATTATGCTTGATGCTCCATTTGAAATCATTTTTTTTTCTCCCCCACCTGTTGCTCTTCTACTTCTTTATGTATTGTATAAACAACAATGTATAAACTATTGGGCACTTAGTGCATTAATACTTAACAAGGTAAAATACAATTACGTTATAAAATAAAACCTTAAAATTTCCAACTGTAACTAATATAATTACTTGTACCTGATAATGTGGTGTAATACAGTTAATATTAATTCACATATGCACGTAGAATCCGGCTACATAATATTCACACTGCTAATCTTCAACGGTTACAATAAAATTACGCGAGTTATAAATTATTATTCTAATGCTCATTAATTCCTATTACTCGTCAAAAGACGAACGTATGTATATATGGATAGCCTATTATGTATGTTACCTAATTTTTAAGATGCTTGTTATACTTTTACGACAGGGGTTTGGTCATTTGTGAAATTAATATTATGAGGATCATTGCAGTAACACTAGACAGTTTCCTCATTTCCTTTTCCCTTAGAATTATTATACGTATATTATGTATACGCAAAGGATCTGAAAGTGAAATGGAAAACCAATAGAAACAAAAATGGAATTCATTGTGCCTCTGCCTCTCTGCATATTCTAACAAAGAAATTACTTCATATTGAGTTTACATGAGGCAACATTTAAATATAAGTATTATTATTTTGACGGTGTTTTTGGACAGGATTTTGGTATGTGTATTGTAAATAAATGATGAATAAGATTCTTTAATAAGAGGACATGATCCGGAATTTTCCTTGGTTCATTTCTACCTTTTTTAGACTGCTTATTGTTTACAGAATATGAGGACTGAAAATAAATTTCCATGAATCACCTTCTCTAATTAATTATACATTCAATGGTAAGTTGAAAATAATCAGAATCGAATTCACACGTCGACTTGGCCGTAATTTGATTGAGGCCTCTTTATACAACAAGAAAAAAACGTACACGTGGATACTTCTTGTTTATTGGTATGATATATTGGAACTTTGTTTGTTTTACTCTCCACATTCTTGACTCTTGATATTTCACACTTTCAAATTTGGTCTGTACTATTTACACACACACACAGATCATTCAGAATAAAATGTAAAGTTTGTCGTCCTGAATCATGTCAGAATCAATCAAAGAATTGGAATTTTAAATCGAGAAATGAGAAGTGTCAGAGTTATCAAAATTGAGTTTGGATTTACAGGGAACTTGTATTATATAAACGTGGACATGGTACACAATGATATAATGTGAAAGGGGAAAAGTGAACGGTGGTCGGAAGTTGGGCTCAGAAATCCATGAAATGATTATGAAAATTTCTTTCTAAAGGCTGTATTACAAATGTGTACACATTTTGGTCTTATATTGCCTATATCACAAAGGGCCATGAAGGATTTTGGTAAAACGAAAAACAACGAACCGTTTCGTTTTACCTGTCCAATATTCACAGAGTATAGTAGCATGCATATAGTTAAAGAAGAATTTGTATTTTAGAATGCATAATATTTTTCACGAGAATTGCATTTGCTTAGTGCAAAACACTTCTGTAGATATACCTATATTTACTATGTATTATGAATTGGGAATTCTGAGCATACGAGAGGAAAAACATGTTTTCGACACAAATTCCGCACTTACTAGCCGAGTTAACTTATGGCATAAAAACATTGATTGAGATTTGAGATTGTACAGGTCCCTTGGGTTTATGTATTGATATTGGTTTCTTCACCTTGCATCGTTATATGCTGTTTTTATTCTACAGAGTGCATAACATTATATTACATAGCACCGAAATAAACGTTTCTTCGACTCGAGCAACTATACAGTACAATACAATATCTACTGATTAACGGAACAGCAAAAACAATAATACGTATAAAAAATCCCTGTTTTGTATCTGTACTAGCACTAGCCCTTTGGCTTTGCATTGATAGCTTCGGGCTATCAATTTAAATTAATATAAAAAAATTTAACCGTCAATCAATTTTTTGGGTTTTCCAGGTGGCATGCTACTAATTAATTATTACTGTTGAGATCTGAAATTTCACATTCTTATTTACAAGTATATGCACTCGTGGTAGATTTGCTACAAATTATTAATGCGAGTATTTATTACGTATTTTTTTGAAAGTCGCTAGTGGAAAGAAAAGTTAAAAATTTAATATGGGTGAACTGATTAGTATCTCTGTCATCTTATAGCAGTTTTATTTATATGTACAAGGGGTGAAGTTACAAGTACACATGAGCATTTGTATGCATTTGGATTGTCAAAAGTAAAAAAGCAAGTTTAGAATGGAAAAGCATGCCAACAGAAAATGTGATACGCTATGAATGTATCTTGTAACTTTCATGCATCAAGTTTCACGTTTATTCTGTTTGAGGAAACGGAAACGTTAATATAATAATTATATGAAAAAAGTAAAATATTCTATGAACAAGTCTTACAGAGCTTGTCCATAAATCATTGGAAGAATTTTATTGATGTTTCATTTTGAGTATATTCATTTAAGGTGTATGCATGACACATTGTATAAGCACATGTACAAAACAGTTCTGTATAGTACTCCAAGCCAATTTATCTGAAACTAATAAAGAATTTAGATTTCAAAGTAGTAGACAACAATGTCAGTGCTTTCTTAAAATCTAAATGAACATTCCAGTCGTATATAGAATAGACACAGGTTAATAATAAGGTGATCAACAAATAAAAAGTTTTCTGTCTGGAAATGATTGGTTTTGGACTGGTATTGGGATTGTTTAAACCGTATTTATTATGAATTAGATGGTGTGTAATGCAAACACTGTGTACCTATATGGGGTCGAGATGGACGTCTGTTCAGTCAAGCCCAAAATTAAAGACAATTTCCTATGATTGTTACAAAATTTAAGAATATCCTCATTTTGCATCAGATTATATATTACTGATCAGCGTATTGTGTATTGGTGAATTGAAACTAAAGACGTGCTCGCCATGGGCTATCATTCACTAGTGAGACTGCATTGTACTGCATTGCACAGAACTGACGATGAGAACTACGGCCGCATTCTCTATTTATTTACTATTTACACTCTTCTTGTGTATATTTACATCATGAGTAATATGAGAATGTGTCTTTTTCCATTTCTATATGTAAACAGATTGCTTGTGTACACAGATATTCCCTCGTATTATTATTATTATTAGCAGTAGTTTGTCTTCGTGCTTTACCTATAAATTCCTGCCTTATCGTTATTGAGGAATTCCAAATTCACCTGCTGTCCTCTTTTTATTTTTCATTTTGCTTCTACCATCGTGTATTACCTAAACTCTAATGTAAGATCTAAGCATGTCTATAAACTATAAAGTATACATGTACATATAAATTCACACTATACAAATTATAATGAGTTAATAGTCAACGACAGTAATAAATAAAATCAGAAAAGGAATATTCATTTTCGTATTGGCAGGTCTGTACACTTTGTTTCTATATAGCTCAGTTAACATAATTCTTACTTACTTCAGAATTAAATTTAAAATTAGAAGACAAGCCGGGAAAAAACACAGGATGATGAAAATTTTCGAATGACGTATAGGAATACGAGCTTACATACAGATATGTATGAGGAAAATCAAGCGAAGCCAACAGAATTTCTAATTTTAATTTTTCTATAATATTTCCAACTAATTATTGCAGAAGAAGTTACGATAAATACATAAATTATTGTCATGTGTGGGTGTGTTCGACATGCAGAGTATGATAAAAGTGGGGTTTAAATAAAAGAAAAGAAAAGGTATCCACACGAGTTATCGATTTCTATCTTACTTATTATCTAATTATAGTTACTTCTGGTCATTGGCTTAGTTCATAATTTTCATATGCGCGTTGAAAAGTATTTCGGCCCGAAATTTTTGGGTATAGACGAGTGTTCTCGATTAGGTATTCATTTGGTGACTTTTGACTAATTATGTACGTACTAGGGGATCCAACTACAATAACTTATTGTCAACAATAATAACAATAATTGGGGTTTTGGGCAATAACAATAAAAACAATAATTGAGGCAATTATTGTTATTTTACATGTAGATAGAATGGGATTTTTTCGGAATTTTTTTTTCAAATTTCCCCCTTCCCTCCTGCATAAAATTTAATTTTAATGATTTTTGCCGAGAAAAAATCAGTTTTCATTTGAGCGCTCTCATATACAGACAATTGATGGTTTTTTCTCAATTTGTCTCAAGCGGGACGATCTATATTTGCAAGTTTCTCGTCGATTACTATTGTCCTACAGTCTACTGACTACAAAAAAAATACATATATTATGTTATAGTATACCAAAACCAAAACACGGTCGAATTCGACTTGTTTTGTTTTTTAAATTAAAAAAATGGAAATACACAA
>JAIUND010003173.1:0-17291 GCA_034699125.1 Gisinianus flammeolus | reverse complement strand
TATAGTAGGTGACCCCTTTTTATATCCACAACTTCATTTAGTATGACGCGACTCAATGAAGTTAATGTGAATTTGCTCAATACTCACTTCATGCGTTTACAATTTCCATTTTTGTAATATACAGATGGGATTCTGCGGGTTTGGCCTTGAATTCCATACAGTCAGACTGTATGGAATATGGATGGACTGTCCCTCACTAAATGTGACGTCACTACTGTTTCTCCAGTTGAGTCCATAGTCAACAATTCTGGTTCAAAATCCTCATCCGCTTTGCATTTCTTCAATCTGAATCTGAATTGAGGAAAAGGAAGAGAAGCAAAATGCGTGGGAAATTTCTATAGAGGGATAAATTTAATTCCAATTTTGTCCGACGAGGTCTAATTTCGGACTTGTCGCCACAGTTCAATAAAACTTGGTAAGGAATGTGAAGATTTGAGTACCACAGCCCGATTCATGTCCAGGTGAATAAATTAAAATGATTATAATTGAATGTATAATTTGCTTTTACTTGTCCCCTTTCAATGGGAAACTATACTTATAATAGTTATAATTATAATAATAATTAAATAGATACATATTTACTTTGTCATTTTAATTTGGTGTGCAAAGGTTGCAGAGGAATCCTTCAATTCTCCGTCCACTGCAGAAAAACAAGGGGCAATGGGACAAAAATAAGGGGCAGACGCTGTGGAGATTTCTGCAGGAAAATTCCTTCACGGTGAGATTTGGTCATTTGTACAAAATTGGATTGGATTTACATGTGTATACAGTTCTTGGTCGAATGTGACTATTTTCAGTTAATTTAAATTTGGATGTTTGTTGTTGTTCTATAATTTTAGGGAGCTCCTACTTTGGACAGGCACTTATACGGATTCCTAACAAATTGAAGGCAAGCAACTTTAAGACTCAAGTCCCAACAATTCTGTCAAAGAAGCCATCAAAGCGAGACTGACAGGAGAGGATTTTGGACAACTCACATAATTCTCATGAGAAAGTGTTATACTAATACAAAATCGCACACGGTCGTATACAATGAATTTGTTGGACACCGTTTCACTCTTTCACTTAATTTTAGAATAGAATAATTCAATAGGTTAAATCTAAAACAAATTAAGTTCAAATTTGGACTTGGTTTCGCTATATATATATACCTTAAGGAACTGACACATAAGTCACGCCGAGGAAAAACTAAATAACCCTCTCTCAAGTAAATGCATCAATATAAATGGCATTTATCTTATGACGATTAAGGCTCACCGTCGGGTCGGGTTGACCCTAATCGTTGAGGGGCAAAATTTTTTTTAGTGAAAAAATTCGTTTCGTGATATTTCGGTGCTTTTTCTGAAATTTTGAAATTTCCAAAAACCTCAAAGTGTTTAAATGGCAAGAAAAGCGATTTTTAGCATGAAATCTCACAGTGCCCCAAAATGATTCGGGCTAACCCGACCCCTGGTGAGCCTCAATCAGGGCTGTGACGATGACTCTGAGATGTGGATTTGCCATCCTGCGTTTGTAACAGGAGACATGTATTTGTACATATTGTTGGCCTAAGTAAAAAAGGCCTCAATTAATGTTGGCCCCAGAAGGCGTATACCATTGTTGAGTACACTCGTATTCACCGTCTGGAGACAACATTAGTTGAGCTCTTGAAATTCGTCTTTTCTGTCCTTGTTTCATTTGAATACAGTTTTAATTTGTTGATGGTCATATTCGTTGTTGTTGTTAGATTCTGTAATTAATTTTATTGGGAAGTGGTCGGATTCAGTCCATTTCATTACTTCAAAATCGTCTAATAGGTATTTACTTTACAAAGACAAATATCAATGATACTTGCTGTTACTTGTTTGTTTGTTTTTGTTGCTGTATTTTTTAGTGTGGAGTAGCGTGTCATCTCTCTTTCTTTGTCGGTCTTGCCCCTACCATTTAATATAATCAAACTTTGGTTGTTAACAATTTTCTGTAGCATTCTTCCTCTTGTATTGTTATTTGTGTCTTTTGTATTTCTCATAATATTAAAATTTCCCACAAGATCTTCTATTTCAGTACATATTTCATTGTCATACGTGCCTATTTAGGTCTCCTATTATTATTAAATTGTTACGTTTCATATTTCTCTATCATTTCTTCCACAATAAAGTCTTGGTGCGTAGCGGGGGGTATGTATGTAAAGATAATATGGGTTTTATCATGTTTTAGTTTTGTTTTGATTACACTATAATATTTGTTTTGTTCAAGTATCTTATATTTGTCTTTATTTTCTTTTTTAATTCCGATGATTATTCCTCCACTTCCTCTCGCTTTCTTGTGTATCTTTGTTGCATGTTCGTAATTTATATCGTATATGTCAGTGAAGTTTTTAATTAAGAAATTATTTACAGACGGGGTTTCCTCCCATACTTCAGCCAAGCAGAAAATTGCGGGCTTTTCTTTAGTTAATCTTTAAATCTTTTCAAAACGTCTTGTTTTTATTATCAATAAAATCGTGGACAGTCGTAGTATGATTCTTTACTCAAGCGTAAATTTTCGTATTGTTAGTAATATCTTCGTATAAATTTAAAACGTATTAAGTATAATTATACAACAGGGGTTAATGCAATATTTGAGTCATTTAATAATGATATATGTATATTGTTAATGATTAATGATGTTTGATGAGTCACAACGTTACTTGCTCTTGCCGTAGTCTCGAGACGTGATGGTGACTAACTGCTGTTCCAGTCAATGTAGATTGAGTGTGGAGTCTTCGTGTATATTTTTTGAGTGGACCAAATATAGATAAGCTGATAAGCTGATGATTGTCTCCAGATCCAATTCTACACATATTATAGTATGTATGTATCTTGACTTATAGGACGAGCGGAATTAATTGTGTACCTCGGGTACAATACATATACTTTAAAGATCTAATTCTTAGATTTTTGGTAGGTATGGTGTCCACAGGCTTGATTTTGTGTTCCAGAATATGATGATAATGATGCGGGTAATCAAGACCCCGGCATAAATGATACAATTGTTTCAGGTCTCACTGACGATTCTTACATCTGTTTAGTAAGGTCCAAAGTCCAAGCCCCAGCCTCATCTACATATATCCGTCATATATATGGTGTTCAACAATCTTACTGTGACCCATAAACGTTTGGTTACTCAAAGTTTCAACCACAAGTTTATCGCAAAGAGCGAACTTAGTAAGACTTAGAGCTCAGATAGACATAACGAGATAGCGGAGCCGTTAGCAGACATTCAGAACCATGTAAAAAGGTGTTAAGGATTTATAGAGATTTTGGAGCGAGAAAAAAATGGGAAGGAGAGATTCAAAAGTTTAACCACTGTCCTATGGCCTGTGGCCAAGATGTGTTAATTAACCTTAATGAGGACGCGTGTACACCTGCTCATAAAAAAAATTAAAATTAAAATACTGAATAAATTTCTCAGTTCACAGTCCGATGAACACCGGACGTGAGCACTGTGTATATTTGAATGCTAGGTCCCCTCCAAAAAAAAATCCCAAATTTTTTTTTTAAAAACTGAAAATGAGTGAAGTAAAAATTTACTATCTACAAAAAAACATCATCCAAATGTATGTCTAACAAGCTGGGGGAAACAAAATGAAGCGGTGGGCGCATATGTAAACGGCCACACTAAAAAAATCCAAAATTCAAAAACTAAAAAATATGAAAATCCGACCTAACTGTGACATACACGCTGGTATGGCCATGAATTCTGAGGCTCGTCTCAATTGGGATGACCATGTAAAACAATATTAATGGAGAAAAATATTTGAAAATTGGGAATAATTGACATTTCCGTGTCTGATGGACAATGCGAGTGTGAAATCAATTGTAACTATGGGCACATCGAAGGATGTCTACCCCTCAAAAAAACACAAAAAAAACAAAATGTGCACAAGGTAATTTAAAAAAACAAAGACCTGTGTAAAGTGTCAAAAAAATTTATGTTGATGTGGGCGGGCAGTGGTTTATTCGTACATGTAAGTGAGTATGCATATGAGTTGGTACACAATGGCATAAGCACAATGGAAGATGATTATAAAATTAAAATCCTGGCTATATATACGATATGTATATATACGCGAAGGATGTGGGGTTCGCAATCGCAATTTCTTTCCGAGAAGGAAATAGAACGACGAATATGAATGCGTATGTGAATTTGTCGATAGACTTTAGCACTAATAGCGTGTCAAACGGATTAACACACAGGATTTATACCCATCCTGTCAAGTCCAGCAAATTTATATCTTATCGTATACGAAGTATGTAATTCATGTGTACCCTGTATATGGCAACCGCGACAATATGACCGTCAACCCCCAAAAAAACTGAATATTGGAATTTGGGAATTGGAATTGAAAATTCTAAATTGCAACTTGAAATTGAACACTGAAAACTGAAAATTGAAAATTGAAACTTGCAAATGGAAATTTGAAAATTGAACATTGAAAATTGAAACTTGCAACTGACAATTGCAAATTGAAATTGAAAATCGAAATTTAAAGCAGTTCAAGTATCTTCAATGCAAATTACTAAATACCGTTCGGAATCACTGAATGGAAATGGTTTATAATGGACCACAGACGCTCAAAGCCAACAAGGAAAACTTTTTTTTTTTACTTTGTGTTTATTTTATTTTCTGTATAAAATCTGTACAGTATTCTTTGTTGGTTGGCTCTGCACGAAGTGAGGATGTATTGTACATAGGATACGAATGCAACCTGCATACCTATGTTAATTAGGAATATAACAAACCTGTTGCAAGCGTACATATGGGGGAAAAACGAAAATAAACAAGGGAAAGTATTCACTGTGTGTACAGTTTACAATTGCGAGTGTAAATACTCATTGGAATTGGGACAAAAATGCAACTTTGCAAAGGGATTTACAGTTCACATTCATGACATGTATTTATATATACGACTAGGAATGAACCCATGAGTAAGTTACTAGTACATATCGTATCAACGAAAAAGAAGTGGACTTAACTTATGAGTCAATAGACTTGTTGTGTGGAGATGATGGATGATGAGAAGAAGAGGAAGCAACGGAAGTGACTATGGCTGTCCTTCAGCCGTTGTCCTTGCAGCAGCTTCTGCCTTCGCCGTCTTGTTGACTGCTTTCGTTCTCTCTCTCTGCTTGGGATGTATATATGGATGGGATGAGTCGTCCGTTCTCGCTTATGATGGCTCTCTAACTCTCTCTCTCTTTTCTGTCGTTGTGGATACTTTGAATATATATATATTATATTGTACATACTGTAGCACTGTCTCACTTTCCCCTCATGTTTGAGAAATGATTTGAATAATTGACTATGTTTATTGCCATTTAAAAAAAACGGCGAGGGCCACCCGGTGTGTTCTTTTTCAGTTTTTGGTCGTAGGTTTTGACGACAGTCTTTCACAGGAAACAGTGTGAGATATATTGAGAAACAAAAACCAGAAACAAAAAAAATGTATGTATTTTGTTTTTATTATGTGTTGTAAACCTTTGTTGGGGAGCTTTGCCGTCACTTCTCCTTGTCGATCGATGAATCAAAGCTTTCGTCGTTTGCCTTTTTTGTCTCTGCTGAGAATAAGCCAAGAAACCGCAATGTAAAATACGCTGGCGATGTATTAGTAATACTAAAGTTGTATAGGCGTAAATTAAATAAAAGAACCCGAGTCCGCATGTTGCTTTTAACAAAACTCAACGAATTTATTGCCTATAATTTTGTTGTCTCTAATAATCTCTAAATAGAATTTCACTGACGGAATTATATATAGATAAAAATAAATCTTGAATCGCGTCCCGCCATCTCCAATCTCCAACAACAGTCGTCAGTATCAGTATACGATACATTTGTTGTAATTAGTAATTAACTCGGGCTCTTACTTTAACTGACCTTAACAATTATCCCAGGGGACACTGATTTGAGCAAGTTGCTCTGCCGTCAGATTCTGCAAATTATACGCAAAAAGGGGGAAAAAACAAATGAAAAATGAATCTCACAGAATAAAAAAATCAAACCAGCAACCAACACATCAAATAAAATAAAAAAAAGAATATATTTAGTATAATTGATAATTGATATAATCGTCTAACAATATTTAATTTATAGGTCGGACTTACATTAAGAACCTTTTGAACCTGCTCCTCGATGACGCCTGCAACCAGTTCATTCATGTAATAGC
Organism: Gisinianus flammeolus; assembly: GCA_034699125.1. Lineage (NCBI taxonomy): Eukaryota > Metazoa > Arthropoda > Collembola > Symphypleona > Katiannidae > Gisinianus > Gisinianus flammeolus. The sequence goes on along the minus strand of JAIUND010003173.1, from coordinate 11,110 downwards.
CAAGGGCCCACCATCCATAATTCCTGTACCTGATCGGATCCAGCTCATCACCGTTCCCAATGCCATGGACGTTCGAGAACTCGCCGTGATGAATCATTTCATAGAGGACGTCGCCCTGGGAGATTCGGGAGGCCACGAGTCCACCAGTTGACGGATCCTCGTCAATGTCCAGGCGAATGTCGAGGGTGCAATTGGTGCGACAGGTGGTGAGGATATAGTCCGCCCCACCCTTCATCGTGTCCCAGGTACAGACGAGTGGGAAGATGGAGCAACTCTCTCGATGATAATCCGCCTCCATGTGACCGGAAATGGTCCAATTACTGATGGTCACTTCGAGCCGATAGTAGCCAGTACTACTCCCACAGTAATTACGGATGACCGTCGTGCTCTGATCAAGACCCTGGATCGTCATGTTCCTGTGCAAAACATATAAAACAAAAACCTGCTATTTTTAATTTCCATCAAAAAAGCGATTCTTCAGGAAACAATACATTATACGCAAAGTTTGGGAGGGCCTAATTATTATAGTGAATCTGTTGTATAAGGTTAAGTTGCCGCGCGCCGTACGTGGTGAAGTTGCCCCATTCTGGGTCGTTGCTCCCCCAGCCGGGTTCGTAATAGTAGCCATGGAAATGTTCAGGAAGATTGACGAGGGCAGGGAGCTCCGGAAAAAAGGATGCCTTGATGGAATTCCCTTCTTCAACTGATGGAACGGCTCTGGCGAGGGATATTGAAGTCAAAAGAATAAGACTCGCAAAAAAAAGCAAACTTTTCAAGGCGGAATCTCTCGAGTTGCGCATGTTTTGAGGCATTTACAAAATTACGATACAATTCGGAATATATGTAACAATTATTATATAAACGTTGTTCTTTAACCAAGTGACAAACTTCTCACTGCACAAATTAGGTTTTAGCTTTTTCAAGTATACTTTATTAGCTAACCGAATATAATGAATTGATGGGAATGTCATGTGTCAAGTGGGCTTATTTATATTTTATATATATGTACGTGAAATTAAATACGTGTCTTTATATTGTCCTTGGACTCATAACTCATGACGTGTGTGAACATTGTATGAGCAACACCAATGCCAATACATTTAAAAATCACTTTGTCCATGGGGAATCAAAATGACATGAGTGGGAGGATAAGGATTTAACTGGACATAATCACATAATTAATTGATTATGTCCATCAATTTTGATTTGACTGTCTGTCTGAATCTTGATAGAGGTGGCACTCGGCTTTTTAATTAATTACTTACGATATATTATACAGCGATATAAAAACAATGTTAGCTCATTGCTTGGCTTGCTGGTTCTTTTATTTTACTCCATTAACCTATATACATATTTAATTAAACTCCAACCGTTTGTGAGCGTAACATTATAGCGTTTCAATTCAAATTGCCTTTGCAATGAGAAGGCCTTTTGATTTCATATATAAAATTAACAATCGTAAATTTGATGATGCATTTACACATTGTTAATAATTAGTATAAAGTTATTTGCATGTCAAATGTTTCAAGCGGCTGACCATTTTAAATTCTCAAGGTCAACAGAGGTCAAAACCCGGTGACCAAAAATGGTCAAAATAATTTGAGTTTTTTGAAAGTTACTTTTTTTTCTCAAGTTTCAGAGCTCAAAACAACTTCCAGAGCTAACTGGAAGGGGATTACAGACACGCACACATAATCGTCACAATGGAGCTCTATGATTTTTTGAGGAAACTGACATGACAATGGAATTCCCCAACCTACTGCCGCTCTATTTCAGGCTCTGGACACTGTATTAGTAAACTGCAGTTCGACTTTGAGCATCAAATTATTCGTCAAATGAGGAGTTATCCGATCACCATCGAATTGAAACAAAAGTTCCTTTGATTCAGAAACCACACGCGTTTTCTCATTTTCCGTGTCTGACCTCTCGTGACCTTTTTAGACGACAGATATTTGAGTTGGTTCACCCCAACCAGAAGCATACATTTGTCAAGTCTATATACATGTAGTTACATGTACGTCCAAACCAAATTCCATAAATGTATCACAATTTGCTTGCCAATTGGCAGTTGCAGTTGGGAACTCGTCAGCTGAAAATTGACTGTGGTTTAATTAACATATAACGTATAAATGCGGAAATGTTAAAAAATTCGAGGATTTTTCTACATGGTTGTGTTGTGCACATATGATTTACCTATAGCTTGCAAAAAATGGGGGAAATCCGTTGTGAAATGGTGGCACAGTGGAGGGATTTATATGAGAAAGGGAAATACATTGTTGCTTATGGCGCTCCATGTTAATTCCGCGTCCGCTTGAGCTTGCTCACTCTCTCTCCGCTTCCCATATACTTTTTCACAGCATGGTGGCGATTTCTATATTGAAATTCGAATGCAACAATAATTCTCCTCAGGAGAATAGCGTTTTCCCTCTCAAACCTCAATTTGATTCCAATCACTTTCAACGTGATTACTTTGTTAATAAATTGTCAATATGTGTAATTTTTATTACATAGTAAATAAACTAAAAACTGAAAACTGTGGGGAAAATCAATAATTTCCAGGTTACATGATATATCGCTCATGCATTTCTGTCCTTGCTCTGCATGCTGCTGTCTATATATATAAGTATATAGAGGAGCACGGGGCAAAAATGACCCACGCCGATAAAGTTAAATAACCAATAAACTATACTGACAATGAGTTTAATTATCAAACTAGTGTAGAAATTTAATGTATCGTTCTCCCTGATTCTTTATTGTATTGTGGTATTTAACATATAAAACCGTCTTTTGGTCTGATGTAACATAAATAAATAAACAAATTCCGATCGGCACACAGTATAGAAATTTGCAAGTTTGAACACATTGAATTTAATTTAATCCCTCTCAAAACTTCAAAAGGAAATCCATTACATTAGATTATTTCAAATTGAAATTCATTAGATACAGAGAAATGAGAATGAGAGGCAAACTTGAGGAGGCGTTGAAATACACATGAAATTCATATGACTTATACAAAACGGTCTTGAAATCGTAAAATTCAGAACAAATCATTATCGAAAATATATAGTATAGGAAATCTTGAAAGAGATGTCAAGGATTTAGTCGGAGTCTACACAATTTTGGCAGTATTTGAAGGAGTCGATCGTGGCCCAGCGAGTCATCGGAGCCAACGCCGTCAGGATCTCTATATATAAAGTCAACAATCAAAAGGAAATCTTTTCACGTGTGAATTAAAGAAACTTTTCTCATTATTCACATTGAGTAATTTCATTGATGTCTTAATTATTGATATCTTAAATATAGCACCAAAAGTATGTTTTTTGAGTCGTACAAATTAAAATTAAAACTTACGCTGTCGATCATCTCAATGGATTTTCGCAATGCAGATGTGGATTTTTGGTTTGGGCAGGAGATCCAACGCGTATTTCCCAGTGACTCGAGTCAATAACCGCGGGAAGAAATCGACGTTTTTATTGTAAAGACCGCGGAAACGGATTTCCAACTCTGTCAACTCTGTATATTTTCCAGACACACACGCTCAATAGTTTATATTAAAATGAATCCGATAAAAATTGAGTGTAAAAAGGGAACAAAAAAAAAAAACATTTTGGATTTACTCTGGAGGAGCAAAATTGAAGGGAAATCTCGGTGAAGTTGAGAAACTTCCGGCAGCTCGGATTCCTCTTTTTCCTGCAGTTGTTGACAAATGTTTGAACTAAATCCCGTGAAAAGCTCTCCAGAAAAGTGGAATTGATTGAGTAATAATAGTCGAAGTAAAACCCCAATTTGAGGGATTTTAATTCGGGGAAAAGCGTCCATAAAATCCGACTTTCCGGTTTGAGGCGAAATTGTTTAAGTTCCGAATCAGAAAGTGTTGGAAAGCTCTGGGCTAATTTTTCCATCAGCTTGGAGTTCCAAAAGTGTCGATTTGAATGGATGATGAGACGCTTCAGAGTGACAACAATTGGGATTCCCTCCAACATGCTATGCTTAATTTCTACTTGGTTGATGTACAAATGAAGGGTGTGAAGATTCGGGAAATTCTTGTTCAACAGAAGTCCAGAAGGGAAAAAGGATCCACTGACACAATTAACATTGAAAGATGTCAAGTGAGGACATGTTGGCCAATTAATCGGCGTGATACATTCAAATGGTTTGACTTTCAAGTCCGTGAGAGATGAAGAAGAGAAATGAAGTAATTGCGATAACAAAGCTTGAGCTCGGGGCTGAATTCGGGGATCCTTCTGAATTTCCCACATCTGCACGCTCAACAATTTGAATTTGATATTTTTAATTCCATCTCCCGCCATGAAAATGCTTTCATACAAATCCAAGTTCTCGGGTGACAATTGCAAAATAAATCTTGAGATTTTGTTCATTTTATTGGCTTCAACGAAGGTGTGAAGATAGCGGACATTAAAGGATTCTTCATTGTAAAATGCAGAAAGATCTGAGAAGGATTCCAAATTTGGAGCGGAACTCAAAAACTCCTGGAGAATTCGATTCAGAGTCGGTGAATAGTCCGAGCCCAAGGCCATTCGGAAAGTTTTTGACTTTGGGCAACAATGTCCGTTTTCCGTCTTCATCTTCTCCGTCTGGATTTGATTTTGCAAATAAACTCGTTTGCATCCTTTCGTTATTTGATTTATCTTCGCAAAGGCGCAGATCAAGATGATTCAAATTTGGGATTTGAGCGGAAAGAAATTGGATGAGGTGCAAATTGCCGTTCCAATTGGCCATCGCTGAATCAGTTCCAGTCAATTGAGAAACATCAAAGAACGGGATGTCCAGAAGATCCAGACGAGTGATGATTGTTCCGTGAGTAGAGAAAAATTGGGTGGCGTCCAGACCGGCCAAATTCCCACCAAGAAACCGGAAGTGAGTTGAGGCAAAGGTTTTTGATGATGGGGAAATGGAATCCAAATGACGATTCAATCCGTGCAGCGTCCCAACCACCGATGCCTTTGATGAAGGACCAAATCTAATGTCTTCATCCCATTTCTTGATTATCCACATTCGTGATTTTGAATTGTAACATAAAATGACGTGGAGTTCCCGCCGTTTGACTAAAACCCGGGTCGCGGAGTGAAACGACTTGGAAGTCACAAGTCGACAACTTAAACGATCTTTCACTCCACACCGAATCAGAATCTCATCCCACATCTGCAACACACCAAAATATTAAAACTCACATTTGAATTAAGAACAGTAAAAAAATATACTTATATTGCATTAATATTCATATAAGAATTTGGTAATCACACATGTTTACAAAATCTATGAATACATATAAAGGAATTTTAAATGTTCATTTATACCTCAGCTGGGATTTTCTCGATTGCTACCAATTCTTTTCTTCATCTTTTCAACTGACAGACGGAGCTCTGGGATTTTCGACTGGAATTTCATCAACAATCCCGCAATAATCTTTACGAGAAGCAAATAAACGTCGAAATTTGAGAATCGCGTAGCAATTAAAAGTTGATTTCATCAATATTATATTATAACTTGTTCATTGACAAAGACAAAAACAGACTCCGTACAAACAAAAAAAAATTTAAAAGCAGGTCAAAAACTCCTAAGAAACACGGAATTCGGGGTTTTAAATTCGGATTTCTTAAAGTTTGAATTCGGATTCGGCTTCATTATGATTTTTGAGTGATGAAAATGTGGTTTATTTTATCTATTTATGCAATACAATATTTAAGTTATACAGCTTGTTTGGTTAATTATTTGAGCCATGACACAAAACATACAAAAACAAAATAAAAGACAACTAATATTGATTTTCCAACGCGTATAAATTCCAATGAGCATTTATAAAATCAAAAAAACTTTACCCTTTGAGACGGAAAAAAGAGGAGGAGCTATTAGAAAAGACACATCAAATGTGCTTAATGCTTCAAACCAAATCAACGAAGGAGAAGAAGACGTCCCACAATTTGCTTCACCACAAAATCCAGGAAAATTGGGACGGATTCCCGTTCGATCGTGTGAAATCCACCCACGCTCATCGCCATCATTGGAATTGACCTCAACACTTTCTCGCAGTGCTTTCGATCCAGTGGGAATTTGAACCCCGCGGATGTCAACTGGATGACTCGTCGCAATTCTTCAGCCTTCTCCGTCACACCATACGCCAGCTGGAACATGACAGTGTAGGCAATTGTGCAGTCCACACTGCACATGGCGTAGATGATGGCAAGCAGTGGATTTTGATTAGGTATTCGAATGGCCGAGAACCCGCCCAAAATTGAGACAATCAGAAAAGCTAGTTTGAGGAGGAAGAGAACTCGCCCCATCACCAAATTGAACAGTTTGAGTTGCGTCTCCAATTCCCGGAAATCCGCCAACGTTTCCTTGACCAGCTCAAACGAGATTTCCCGCCCTCCTCCATCACCGTTCGTTGTATTTGAATTTGAATTCCCGCCTCCCGGGATGATTATTTTCCAGATGATGAATTGCGTGAAGGTGGAGAAAGTCATGATGAAGGAGAGAACGAGGAACACCATGTAAATCCCCCACATCAACAGCATAAACAGCACCACAGTTTCAATCAAAAGAGTCAATGAAATGGTCGGGAAATTCCTCCAATCCACCGGTACCAGCGAAATCCAAAGAATCGGAATATTCGGATTGACCAAATAAAGACCCGGCATAATAATGAGAGCATCATAAACATCAAATGAGTACAAACAAGACAAACTCCATCAGCGTTTTCCTGTCATTTCCAGCCCTTTCGGTTTCCATTTCGGTTTCCTCGGCTCCAATTTCAACTGTGGGCGGAGTCAACTCAAATTCATCTGCCAAAAAACAAACAAACACATTGAGGAAATTTCTTGTAGACATTTCTTTTAGTTTTCATTGCTTTGTGATTTGTAATGATTTGAAAAGTGTACCGCAGATTTTGAGGATTTCATTGTAGACTTTGCTGTTCAGATCCCGCCCGGAATCGAACATGGCATAAATGCTTGAGAAAACGACGACGTAGCTCGAGCACAAAATGATCATGATTGGCGTGAAATCCCAATCGGATTGACCATCGGAGAAGAATGCAGATTGTCCAGTCCGAAGTGTCATGAAAATCAGCTGAATCACAAACAACAATTGCCAGAGCTTGAACTGGATTCTCTTCCAAATGGACTTTTGAGTCTCCATTTGCCCCGTCAATTCATTGAAAATGACTGGAATCAAATTGAGTGTCGAGAGGAAGGAAAACGTGCAGTAATTCCATTTCAAATCCAACCGCGTCAACATTTTATCAAATTCTTATGAAAACAAAAGTATATATACATAAAATTCCCTGCGCTCAACAAAAGTTAAAGGAATTGAGAGGAATTTGTATTTTGTATAAAATTATGAAGGAAATTGATGGGAGCGCCCGCAGTTGATTTCTTGTTTTCCCCTTGAAATTCTAGCAGAAACTGAAGTCGACGTGTATCTATAGAATTTTGCAAGGCTTTCAAGTCCATCAGGATTATTTCAATGCCATTTCACTCGCGTTTATATATATATTATTTAATTCAGATTATTGTGGTTATGCGGATTATTATTCCAACTCGCATGTTCATTTTCTGACAACGGTGCACTCTAATATTCATATATATAACTCTGAGTAGGTAATTAAAACAACTAAATTATTTAACAACCATTTCCTTGGTGTAATTAAATACCTTTCTCTCTATATATATTTTCCCGAACATTCCGTGGGCTTTGACATGAACTTTTAATGGAGTCCGTGTGCAAAGCCTTTGCTGCTTTTATATATGTACCAATTCGAAAAGACGTAACATCTAAATTATTCACAAGCCATTTTCCTTGGGGTATATTTACATTCCCCAAAATTTCTCTCGATTCTCTCCACACACATGTTTCTTCAAATATATATTCACCAAATATTCCTCATCAATTTTTGAACAGCTGTGTGACAATTCAGGCCAGGGAATTCATTTTGCAATGAACACACCTGATGGACTTATATATATTTATTCGCATGTGGGAATATTTCTTCCTTTTCCTTTCCGTTTCTCTTACCTTTGTTTTTTGTATATAGTCTTACACAGGCAATTTTCTACACGGTGTAAGTTCTGGATGATGCTGTTCACGTTAAAATGATTTCGAAGCACAAAATCCTTTCGGCGTCAGCAGATGAATTCAAAAATGATACACACACACTCAACAAACAAAATGAATTGAACTGATGCCGACTAAATTGATCTCATTTCCCCCAAAATCTCTTATTTTATTAATATATTCATTCAAATTACATATTTAAGTGGTTCAAAAGACAAATTGACCAATGATGATGGACTTGGGATTCCATTGAATTTTGAATTGCATTGCATTGTCAAATTTCCTAACGGATTGAGGGGAATGAAACTGTTTATTTTAATATAAGACAAACGGGATTTTGCACAATGTATTAAGACGGATTTGTAGATGTCTATCGCGATGTGGGATTGATTTGAGTGTGGAGCAGATTTACTATTTATAATTTACTGCGTTCGTTTCCAGATACGCGGACGGCCGTGTTGGCAGGTCACACTTCCGAAGCGGACGTATATAAAACTTCAACGCTTCATTCCAATTGTGACCGGGATCAGTATATGGTGACCTGCCCGACCATATTCGCTCCAGCCGGACGTTGGCAGTGTCACATTTACCGGATAAGTTCCATCCGAAACATATTTGTCATTGTATACTGCATTTGAGTGATTTGCCGTTGACTGTCAACTTGGGTGGTCCCAAAAGCCTCGGAATCGCCACCTTCCACCCGAAAGAAAAGTCCCGCGTATTCCTTGGTCGTCTCTGTCCGCGTCGCTCCACCGTGGATTTATTTTTATGTAATGTGTGGCGACGCTTTCAAGGGTTTTATTTACAATTTGGATGAGTAATCGATAAGCATTGAACAATCCATTTTCATCAAGCGCATTCAAATGTACTAAATTCACAACTTCAAAAGCCCAAAATATTCTCTTAAATACTCGCACTAAACGGCCCCCGACAATCGACACATGAAATTTGAGAGAACAAAGAAACGGTGATATATACGCTATGATTGATTTGATGCAAGCCAAAAATGTACAAAAAAGTTTCTACACACTCTTAGGGATCCGGAATCCTTTTTGTCCACTTTCGTCTGTAATCCCAAAGCCAGAAAATAGGATCCACATTCAGTACCCCTTACATGCATACACCCGCCGTAATCCCTTGGATTCTGGTTTTCAGAAATCCAATTGATTCCATTACAGAAAACCAACGGATGTGGTATTCTGAATCTACAGCATTTCGTTCACACTTGATCCCAAGGATGCGCTATTAGGGAGCGAGCTTCGCTCATTCGATTAGTAAGTGTGTCTGTCTGTCTGTCCTTTTCTGTCTATGCAAAAATCTTTTGAAAGGATAAATTGTGGACAAAAGGGCGAGCGAAGCGAGCGCTGTGTGCCTTTGCCTGCAAAATTCTTCAAAGACAAAATTCTAATGTGGAATCTCCATAATTAATATGAAATGAAACCGACTTGCTGGCTGGATTGAATTTGGATGGTGACCTCGATGACCTCGACCTTGTGCACGACAAATTCCATCCTTCATCAACAACATGTCGATCTTGATCTGCAAAGAGGAAACATTTAATTTAATTGTAATGTAAATCAACACTTTTCTTCTTTTGTAACAATCAAACTCCTAATTTACGATTTTCCATTGCATTTAAATTGACGTGATGAAAAATGTATGGAAAAGGACATGGCACACTTTCTTAGTGAAAGGGGCCCCTGGTGGATTTTGATAAAATTTGGTGGAGATGATCTCTAGGGGTCATAGAAGATGCCTGTAAAATATTAAGCAAATCGATCAGCTCGTTTGACCTCCAGAGGTCAAAACGTAAACCATATAACCGCAAAATAGCCAAACATACGCAGAATTATATGCTGATCAACGTTTGTAAAGCGACTTGACCACATTTGTCACCGTCTATTTGACTTATTTCATCCTTCCAGTTTACATTTAAAGTTTTATTAAATTAACAATGACTATGGAGATTAACGATTAAATGTTTTGTAAAATTCACTTCAATACTCTTGTTTGGCTTAAAATTCTGAAGTTTTAGTTTCACTCCAAGCAATTTGGCAAACTTTTGTATTAAACATTCTTGATACTTTGATGACCTCTGGACGTCAATTATGAAATTTTTGTTCACTGCACTAATGTCATTCAATTTGAAATTCTAAACACTTTTGTCCTTTATACCAAGCAATTTGAATAACTTTGATATTTGGAATTTTTTGATCTTTTTAGGGGACCAAAAGGTCAAAGGAGTGACAAATGTGGTCAAGTCGCTTTACAAACGTTGATCAGCATATAATTCTGCGTATGTTTGGCTATTTTGCGGAACAATTCAGATAACTTTGATATTGACCTTTTGGTCACTTTCGTGACACTTGGAGGTCAAACGGTTAAAGATTTTGACAATGTGTCTTCGGATAGTTGATCAAGATTTTTTTTCTGATTTTTTGGCTATTTTTTGGTCCATTTTAACTCGCAATCTCAAATGACCCCTATGGTTTACGTTTTGACCTCTGGAGGTCAAACGAGCTGATCTATTTGCTTAATATTTTACAGGCATCTTCTATGACCCCTAGAGATCATCTCCACCAAATTTTATCAAAATCCACCAGGGGCCCTTTTCACTAAGAAAGTGTGCCGTGTCCTTTGAAATTAATTGAAAATTACCTTTTGCAATCTCAAATATGAATCTTTTACAAAATGGACATGTGGATTGGGACGAAAATTTAATTAATACTGGGCAATTTTAATTTGCTTGGAATGAAAATAAAATAATTTGAGTTGGACGACGGAATTCAATAATATTTTACGACATGAAACCAGAAAATTAACAAAATCCAAAATCGATTCTGAATCGATATTTTTTGCGTTTCGAATGACGGCAGGAAAAATCAAGGAAATCTTTGAGCTCGCGAGAATCTTTTGCTCTCACTAATAATTAACACATTCTAATAATTATCTTTTCTCACATACTCTCTATCCACAGTCCACGCGACTTTTCTTTTTCTGAGCCAAGACGCGTAGCGTATGAGTTACCCTTGATATT
>JAIUND010003172.1:0-17297 GCA_034699125.1 Gisinianus flammeolus | reverse complement strand
AGGACGTGGAGAATAACAAGTCCCATTGACAGGAGAGTATAAAAATAGACGAGCAAGAACAATTCCTCTTCTTGCATTCGAACAATACCTATAGTTGTTGAATTTTTACGACAAATGATAAAAGACATTACCGAAGACCAAAAAATTAAGAATAGTAGATGATCAGATTTACTGCTTCTCGGTACATTTCTTGATTAATAAGCATTTCATAAGAGGGTGGCATTATATTGTTTTCGAAAAACTCGAGAGCAGATTTCAAAGTCTTGATGGCTTGTATTGGTGAATTGGATAGCACCAGATTATGGCAAATCTCAGTTGTTTTTTGATACCGAATAGAGCTATTTATAATAGCTTGCTTGACATACTGGTGATAACAAGATGGGCATTTGAAATCTCCTTGATCTTGTAGAGCGTATTTGAACATTTCCTTCTCTGTTTTCATTTCATGAGTTAATTGTGAAGAACATCGATGACAGCAGTATTCTTTCGTCTTAATACTTAAACCCGTCATTGTAGGCCAGTCAGCACGACATGCGATACAATTGCATGTAAAGTTGTAGCAAGCAGATAGTAAATCTTGCCGATCCACTCGTTCTTCATAAGCAAATGTGGGTCCATAGGAAATCACAAGTTCTTCTCCTTGTTTTAGGGATTTTAAAGAGACGATGGCAGTTATTCCAAAACTTGATCCCAAAAATCTAACCACTGTGGGATCACAAGAGTGGTTAATAAGACTTGCTGTTGCAAAAGCTCCGCTGGCAAATTGGTTGAAACTATAGTACAAATTGGTTTTTTCTTTGATAGTATCCTCTAATTTGATTCCATCCATTTCACAAAAACTGTAGACGTTATTACGGAATGATTCAAAATGATGGAGGAGCAAAAACGCCACAAAATCCTTGAATTTTGTTGTCATTTCACTAGGAACATTGTTGAAGAAATCAGTGTGCATATTCAATACGTTGGAAAGCATCAATGCTATTGCTGGGAAAAAATAACCATCTCCAGGTTTAAATAACGAATCCAAATGAAAAATTGGTAGGTAAGAATCCGATTCATAAATCCCAGTTATAGGATCACTTCCTAAAATTATTTCAAGATATTTTGTCTTCACGTGACGGTGGAATTTTTCATCTTTATCATGGAAAATTTGAAGAACATAACTTGGTCCCAGAACACAAATTAGTTTGAAGGCAAGAAGGAAATTTTCAAGGAGAGCATTTTGGAAAATAATGGCTTTTAAGTGAGGCAAACACGGGCACTCGAATTTGTGGTAAGAAGCTGCATTGACCATACATTTTTCATCGCAAAAAGCTGCCTATATACACAAAGAGACAAGATGTCAAACAACGTTAATATTGCGTGCCACACTTGAAATATGAATTGCCATCGTTCATCGTTCGGCATAAAAAAATAAGTAAGTTTACTTAGTTACTAAGTCTTAGTAATAAGACTTACAAAGATACAATTCGTGCATTTGATAGATTTTTCGGTAAGTCTCTTTAGGCAATGATGACAATGAGTTAATTCCAACTTCAAAGTGCCATCAAAACTGGTGACAAATGGCTTTTCCAATAGCAGAGTTGTACCTACGTCAAAAGAAAAAAGTTAATGAAATGACCGTTTTTAATAACGTCATTTTAGTTGCTTTGTTTAAGAATGGTAAAGGTTTCATCTGCTTTTTATAATATGTATAGATGTATGCTTACCAATAGGAACGTCTTTAGTAACTACGAGATGTCTACCTCGCTCAGGATTATATTTTATTTCAACGAACGATTCCAAGGCAGGTGCAAGAGGATTCGGAGATTTTAATTTAAATAATTCGTCATAAAAAATCCGTCTTTGCTTCTTTTCGTCCATACACTTAGCTTCAAGCTTGGCATCCATTATTCCATTTGTTTTAATATAATCCAGATCCTTTTCTGCTACATGATCTGATATGTTACATTGTCGTACAGACTGTATGAGCACGTCTCCTTGTGGTTTTTCAGTACATTCTTTATCAGCTCTCTCTGAAATTCGTAACATATATTTATATAGTAGATAATAAGTGAAATATCTGATTCATTACATACTTTTACTCTAATATATACCGATTACCAACACTATATTTTAGGGTTATCTACTTATTTAAATTGAATTAAATTAAGTATACTTATACTGATATAATATAATTAAATTATAAGTAACAATTTTGTAGGTGTACTTACTACTGTGTTTGTCTTGATCTGCACAAGTCACTTTGAGAAAGGGTTTAACAACCGAAATCCGCTCACTATTATTCTTACTCGCTGCAAGTTTTTTATTAAACTCTTCTGTTGACATTGTCTTGTTCACTTCGGTTAAAAAGTTGTCACAAAGATTGTCCCGAATATTATACGTAATTTGTTCATTTTTATTATCCATATTGACAAATCACTTCTAGGAAAGATCGAGTGGGTTGAATGTTGTCTATCAACGTATTTATAGAGAATAAAGATGCAACAGAAAGAAGGAATTCAAGGAATGTCTCCCAGAAAAGGTATGCAATTAATTAACACGTGTAATGTAGCGAAAAGTCTAATTGACTCCACTAATTGTAAGAGTAAGTATTTAAATGAACGTCTTTCAGACATATACGTAAGTACTTCTTTTTGTATAATAAAGAGTTGATGAGATTCTTCAGGCTTTCCTAGACGAATTCAAAGCTTTTTAAAAAACAACTTCATTTAATTACTAAAAATAGGTTTTTTGTTTTTTTGAAAACGTTTTATTATTGCGCCATTTTGCGCGACTCGGGATTGGATAGATTAATAGACTTTGATATTTTCAGAGAAAAAGACTGGTTCTTTTAGCTGGTTTTACTATAGATGTTCGACAAATAGTATGTGTTTTTTAAAAAAACAATGACTGCATTCATGTTCATTTATTATGTCAGGTCGTCTCTAGACAAGTAGGATTGTAAAGTGGCTGTGGAAACTGCCGCACAACGACCAGATCTCCTGTTGAAAAGCATCGATAGCCTCATGGGAAGATGGTAATTCTTAAACATTGAGTTCTTCATCTATAATTTATATATTAAATACATTCATTCATAATTTACGTCCTTAACATGGTCCATTGTTTCCATTTTATTTAGTATTACAGTTCAAAATTAGTCATTTTCAGTACGTGGACGGATAAATACAGACGAGGAGGAGGAAGACACACAATGGGAAGGTGTAAAAAAAGCATTAATCAATAGGATCGCTTAATTGCATTGTGTCTGGTATGACATTCCCTTCTTCAAGCGTAGCAGAAACTCGTCGTATAAGCTCATTGCTTTTAAACGTTTCCGCTGGCTTTTCTCCCATATTCATGATAGAGTCGTCATCATCAATGTCTATCAATGCAGAACCTTGTCCAGACTATTTTTTCCATGATTAGATTTCGGAAGAAGCAAAAGGAATTCAGGGTTTTACATTGGACAGGCATACAAATTATAGGGATATAGGTGTGTTTGGGTAAAGAGGAAAGTACATGGTAGATAATCTACCGTAGATTCAAACTAAAGAAAATGGTTTGAAGAAAATTACCTTTGGCACACATCGCCAAACTTTATAAAATCTGAAGCTACTATTTTTGTAAACTTTGAACAGTAGATCTGGTGCAAGAGCGATCAATTGAACGACGATGATAACAATCCAAAACGGAAAGCTGGACAAAAGAGTAAAGTAGACGTGTCGATACTCTCCCGGAGATAGAATGTTAAGGAGAACATCACTAGAAAATAAATATAAATCAAAATGTTAACAAACAGCATACAAGTATCTATTGACTCATTTCTATTTACACATGTTATATATTTTAATAAAATTTAAAGGGACATGTAACGCACTGATTAGACTCGGAATAGAGACTGCAGAAAATCATCATGGTACCATAGGAATAAAAGTGAGAAAATATCGTCCATCCACTTATAAATTTCGTCTCTATTGCCATCTGGAAAACAATTTTCAATTTTTATGGTATTAAAAAAACCACTATGTATAAGTAAATACCTATTATTTATATATTTGTAATAATTATAATTATTTTCTATCGACATATTGTGACTCACTTTCATGTTCACAACTCCGATTACACAGCAAAAACACAGAGTTCCAAAACTAGACCAGTCTGAGATTGGATTAAAAAATGGCCAGGCCAAATAAGGTACATAGAAACAAACAAGAGAATGCCATACTGCAAAAACAGACCACTGTGTGAATTCTCCCCACGTCAACAGTCGATTTCGAGATATAGTTCTGTATAAGTGTGGATTTTTCATCAGTGTTTTTGCTGAATATATTTGTTCTTGCAGACCATACGTAAATATGGGACAGGAAGTGTAGAAAATATTGTACATCATCAGAGACATCCCATCATACAAACTCTAATAACAATAACCATTTCAATATGTATAGGGATTTCTTTTGGGGGGATTTGGGTAAGCATTAAATTGTTATGCCTATAAATCATGTATCTATTTACCTGTGTAGAAAATGCTGAGTAGAAACAGTATATAAACTGTGGTCCAATAAACACAATATTTTTGTAGAAAAAATAAATAACGAGCATTCCCAATCGAATGTAAAACCAATGTCCATGCACTAAAATGGCTTTTTTAAGAAACGAGCTCCTAGCCAAAGCAAAATCTGCACACCGGGCTGCTTGTCGACCCTCTTTCCCCAAAATCCCTAATTGAGACGAAAGAAAAACCGAGTTTAATTTATAATGAGAAGATGATTAAAACAATAATAATTACTGGGATGCACAAAAATGTGTATACATTTTGTATACCTATTCCGATGTGAGCTTCTTGAATCATAGCTAAAGAATTAGTCAAAATTCAAACCAAAATCGTCATGTTATTTTTTCACTGTGAACAATTTTCTTATGGAATGTGCATTGATTAATATTGTCCACTTACCCACGTCATTGGCACCGTCTCCAACAGCAGCCGTTATTGGGTTTGTAGCGGATGTTTTAACCATGTTGACAATCTATGTTCATCAGACAATCTATTTCATCATTTTTAATCTTTAGTCCATAATGTACGAATCTGGGAAATATTAGTGATCTCAATCGTCTACCATTTCAAAACGACATGACAATCCGTGGAAATTCATTTACCTGCGCTTTCTGTAACGGTGCCATTCGACAGCACACCACACGAAATACTGCCAGAGACACATGCCTCAGTAAATCCGGGCATGTAGTAAAAGCAATTTCTAGGGATGAGCCGTCAACAATCAAGGTCGTATTGTCGTCTGGTATAACTTCCGCCCTAAATTCCAATTAGATACAACATGTATTTATTTATAGACTTCCAAAATTAAATAAATCACACTGAGGACCAAATTACAAATCAGAAAATGTAATTTACTTTATCTCCTCGAGTTTTTTTTTGATGATTTCTTTGTCGGTGATACTTGTGAGAAAGAATTGTCTGGAAGAGGGTGTAATTAAACCACATGCTACCGCTACTGACACGCCAGTTTCTATCTTATCTCCAGTCAACATCCAAATTCGAATGCCTGCTGCATTTATGGCTTGTAGAGTTTCTGGGACTCCTTGCTGAAGTTGATCTTCCACTCCAGTCGCACCCACCACTGTCAACTGACTTTCCACAGACCTGTAAAGATCTTTCATAGCATCTTCCCTCCCTTTTAAAAGTCTTCGAGCTGCTTTAAGCTTATGAGAAAATTTTTGAAGTTCATCTATGGTTAATTTTCGCTGAGCTACAGCAAGTGTCCTCATTCCCATCTGAATTTCAATCAAATTTTGTTCTCAACTCTTCCAAGGTAAGTACATGGGTATAGCCGCCACATCTCTTATATATTATAATGGTAGATAGAATAAAATAGAAGTTAAAAGAGAATGTGAATCAAATACCATTGCAAAATCCACGACTGAGTTCAGCACTTCTTGTGTAGGCCCTCGATCACACCTGTGTTTACATCACATTGAATTGAATGGCTAATTCATTTTTCCTTGTTAATTTTCCTTTGTTTATGTTCAGCTAACTTGCCTGGGAATGATTGTAGATTCTGCTCCTTTTGATAACAACCAAATTTCTCCATTTTGATTCTCCACGATGACGGACATGCATTTCCTGTCTACATTCAAACAAATGGTATCAGCGTATCAGCTCTAATATAAAAGGCTTGTCAAAACATGCTCTCTAAAAACTCGTGCAGGTTTTCATATATGTGTGTACTGTCCATTCATAAAAAATGATTTTTTTGCCTTTATTTGAAAACGCAGCGAGAAAACGCAGCGACGATGTTATGCTGGAATTTGGAAAGGAACCAAGGCAAAAACCAAAAGGTGCAATTCTCCACTGTTTCAAAGCAGACACATCGAGCTTCCAATCTCGCACTGTTGGTGTAAATGAGTATTGTACCTTTTGCTTTTGCCTTGTTTCCTTTCCAAATCCCAAGGGCATCACATCCTCGCTCCGTTTTCAAATAAAGTCAATAATCATTTTTTATGAATGGACAGTATATACCTGCGTCAAATTCCAACACGAAATGTCGCCGGTAAGTCTCAGCTTTCCCAAAGATGTCCAACGTGAGAACATCTTCTTTCTCACCCAAATATTTTACATCTAGCCTGTGACAGTAAATCAATTGACATTAAATCTTCATTAAATTACGTTTTTGTAGCCAATACATAGTGTATACACTCCTTCTATTTATAATTTGTAGTGTATACTCAAGCAAATGTATAGTTGTGAATTAACCTGTAGCATGATTCCAGTAGTGCTTTTTCATCTGGGCTAGACGCTTGATATTCCCATTTCCCCAGAATCCCGACTGCTGGTTCACTATTCCCACCAAGACCAAATAAACTGGATGCAGCTCTCATTTTCGCATTTTTAACTTGAAGTGGGGATTTGACAGATGAATTTGCACCTGCACAAACAAAAATTCAAAACAAGACTTTATTTGTGAGCATGAATTAATATATATATATAATATAATAATATATGTATATACATTATTATTTATAGTTCTTTTACTTTATACGATTACGGAATTCCTTGTGAGTTTTCAATTATTACTTTCATACTTCATACATACCTTCAAATGAAGGACGTCGAATCGGCATTAGTTGAACACTATGGCACAATGCCAGTACTCTAAGGAAGCTTATAATTTCCGAATCTCTTTCAATATCCACAGCGGTACGATCGCCGGTGAGCTCCGAGTCACGTACAAATAGAGAGTCATCCAGGAAGTCAAAATTCTTCCCACCAATGGAACAGTGACGAAATTGCATAATATTCTCGGTCAATGTTCCGGTTTTATCCGTGAAAAGGTACTCAATTTGGCCAAGTTCTTCATTGAGATCAGAAGTGTTGCAAAGGGGTGGATGCCCGGAGACTGGATCCGTCATTTCCAGATCCCACACAAAAAACTTGCTGCCAAAAAACTTTTGCATCTCTGAAAGAGAAAAGTATTAATTTTATTTGAACATTTTTGACACCTTAATTGAACATAGTTGTAGTCGTCGTCCAGAAGGAATAGGTATGACAAATTAAAATTAAGAATGATAAGTAATTACCAACTGTCACGTATAATGAAATTGGGATGATGTAGTTGAATATTATGAGAAAGCTTGCAAAAATTTCCAAGCCATCCCGTATTATATCTCCTGTGGGAGACTTTCTTGTAGTAGGCTCAATGTAAGCTGCATTTTCTGTGTAGCACATTCAAAGGAAAATGAATGATGGCATTTAAATTCAAGTTCATACAATCATTCTCATCTGTAACAACGTCTAATCTAAACTAACTCGTTATTTTTGTGCAGAAATATTAAAGGCGTGTATTTACATATACCTATTACACTGCTGTGTTCCCACCAATAATGAAAACTCGTGGAGAAAATAACCATCAATGCCAGAATTGAAATGAAAACATACAAAAAGCGGTTAATCTGTCTGAAATGGGAGGAAAGGAAACTTTGTTAAAACGTCTCCGAATTTTGTGTACACAAATTCGAATGGATTGTTGATTCATACTTTTCTATAGTCGAAAATTTGACGGATGTATGTTTTGAATTTTGAGCGAGTCTCGTGTCCTTCCCTGTGTACACTACCAGACCAAATACAAAATCAGTATTCTTCAGTCGAGCTCCTCGCAAAACCATATTTTCCATGGACAAAGGGACAGTGAAGAAATTGGAAACGTTTTGTACATCCGTGTCGTCTTTACTCCTTCTACTGCTCAGAATCATAGAAGTCCCCGGTGGCATTGAATGCTAAGTATATTATATAGACATATGAATATAATGCCATTATGAATTCATTCGCAATTATATTACCTAGTAAACGTGTGTAATCTTTTTTGAGGGAGCAGAAAATACCCTTAGATTTAATGGTGCTTGACTGGGTTCTATGGTGGAGGCAAAAGAGTTGAGACTTTCACTCATTCGACTGATGGGCATTCGATCCGGTGGAACTAATAAACATCCGTTGAATTCGTATAAGCTTGGATTTGGTTGCTCACATTCTAATATCACATGCAATTTGGTAAAGTCCCTTTCATGCTTTAGATGAAGCAATCCCGCCGGACAGTAGCGCATCTACTAATTCATATGATAATGTATTAATACTAAAATTGAATTGGTATTTAGTATTTACAAAAGAGTAAAATATCCATAATCCAAATTTCCCATGCTATTTAGTCTACTTGCATGGTCAACTGCTTGCACAATAATATAGAAAAAGAATTTACTTTAAGATTTGTTTCTCCGTCTAGATTAGCCGTGGTAATTTGACATCTCAGAAATTCATCACTACTGCCGACAATGAGCAAGTCAGCGGGGACTTGATCCTCACCTTCGAGTCTTAAAATATCACCTACTCGAACGTCTTTGGATTTTATCACCTATATGAAAAAGGAAATATAACTATTAAAATCCCATCATGGCAATTCAACTAAATAAATTCTAATTCGTCTATAAGTAATCAAATTTGACAAACAACTTACTACAAGTTGTTTATCACGAACAACACAAACGGGACGATCATTCACATTTGCATCCGCTTTATGACGTAACCAATCTTCATACCTGATTTTTTTCATACAAAAATTTTTACTATTTTTGTTGTTTCATTTATGTTTTTGAGTGTGTAGATATTTTGCTGTATTATCTCGACTCATACCCTTGTTTTATGGCTGTCGTTGAAATGACAAAGATGAGAGGTACAGCAGCTGTGAGCGGATGTACTGGACTGGATATAATGGACTAATTATACATTTCATTCAGTAATTAATTATAATCTTGTGTGTATTTTTTTGTTGTAAATTCGGTTTACATTTTGAAAATTCCTGTTTTATTGAGAGAAAAATTGATAGATTATATACAAACCTGGATGACAGCCATGATTAGAAAATACACATTCACCACCCTCCTGAACTGTTCCCCTACAAAAACAGCATAAAACTAATTAATTAAATTTTAAACTTCATTCATTGTTATTTATAGTAGTTTTTGGAATTTATTTGGGAGGGAAAGGAGAAAAAAACCGGTCTTACAAAGGTTTTTCGGGATAAAATTCCATGCTGTATATCTACATAAATATTAGGAAATCAAAAGGAGCCACAATTATGCCAAATCTCATTGTTGAATTCATAAAAGTTACTTAAATTACTCGCGTACGTAATGTTTTGTGTGATTCGTCATCGACTTACCTGCTTGAAATAATCAAATTATTTGGGAATACTTGTGGTTTTTCTTTTTTAAGTGGATTTGAGATGGATCTCCTCTTACTTTGTATTGTTCCTTTTGTCGGTACAGTATACAAACCTAAATGTACAGATTCCCCATTTCGTACATTATTTTCATCATTTTGTGGATCCCTGGATGATGCTAACTCTGTCAGATTTTAAACAAATCACTAATGATTTCCCAACAATTCATACAAGTATTTTTGTTGGAGCTTTCATTACATATACTGATGAAGCAATAACGACAATAACTGGCAGAGACTCTAACCTTTTAAATATTCGTCATCTGAACTTGCTATTCTGGGCACATCTCCATAATAAATTAAGCGATGACCTTGCTCTGATTCCATAGAGCTCGTTTTCTACAAAGATGCACAGTTACATATCGCTTATTAATCAACGCACATTTGTTTTAGAATTTGACTGTTTTGATCGAATAAATCAGGCAATTTACCTTTAACGCTCTGAAACATTTCTGGAAACATGTCAATCCCATTCTATTACAGAGTTTATATATGTATATGTTTATTCATCCATTGGTCAAATGGAAAGGGTCCATGTACTCATTTGTTCTGATTTAACTCTCATTTACGGAAGGAATTTAATAAAAAAGAATGTCGCATTGGATGAGGCAAATTGGAACTGTGAACGATTATAACCAAGTTTTTCTGTCTTTTTGCCACCAGATCGAATCCTCACCAAATTTTCATAAGCATTTTGACCTTTCAATTTCGTCATTGGCACATTTAAATTTCTTCTGATGGAGTTTCACTTGCCCTGTAAAATAAAACATGACGATCGAAAATGGAGGAGAGACGAAAGAGCAATGTAATAATTGCAATTTGAAACGATCGAGACTGTTTAAAAATAACTACGCAAAAATTAAGTTGAAGATGTGGATCTGTATTTGAACAATTTCCATCTGTAGAGTATCATAATCTAGTATCATATCATAAGAACACAAAAACAAAATTAAACGGTATTTGCGAATATTTGATAGAGTAGTAATTAGATAAATAAAGACAAGGTAAAAACTCTATTGCAAAATTGTAGGTACTGAATGACTATTGAAAGCACATGCACATATACAGTCGCACAAAACGACGAGAACACAGCACGTGAACTTTTTTTCAAGTTTTAAACAAACGGTAAGAATCCATGACAACTGCTGAAAGATATTCTTCAGAAAAGAAGAATGCTCTATGTTACTGTTTGAAATATTTTTTTGTACACTTTGACACGAAACGACACGACAGAAATATATAGCTGCAATGAATGATTATTAATTGAGTCCAAATTGTCATTATTCGCTCTGTGTAAGAATAAAAACTCGTGACTAGTTTCTCGTGTTATTACTACTCTAAAAAAGTTAATCAATTATTTGCACAGGTAAATCTGTCTCGCACCCTGTCCACTCCGATAGTTGTCGTTATCACACCAGGCACATTGATAAAATAGTTTTGAATAGAGAAAAGTATCAAACTATTGGATTGATATTCCTATATAGACCTTATTCAAACATGATGACATGTTGTATGCAAGAAACGGGATATATGCTGCCTCTGTTCAGTTGCAAGTAAGTTTCATTTTTTGTGTTCCTCCTTCGTACTGCTCTGATGGCTCACACATTTTTTCAATAATTAAACGACGCTAAGATCACTCGACAACTACCTAAGCCATATAAGTTATTTCATTTCACATTTATCTGAATCTGGACCAAGGGCTGAATTAATCAAATATAGACGGTAGACGATAATAATTAAATTAATCTTTGCTCTATAATAGCATGAATTATTTATTTACCTAGTATACCATTCAGTAAATACATGTTTCACTCTCACACACACATTTACATATGCCTAAACATTATATTCATACACTACCTTCATATTTAATTTCCTGTACACTGAACTTACACGTTTTGTCTTCCGAGTTTCTGCAAAATCTTTTTGCACATACACAACACATTTGCTAATATTTTATAACTTGCTACTACGGATTCTCTCGTCACTTTTTTTCCCTTTTTCGAATTCACCTCTAATAATTATTAACTATATAATACCCTCATCAATTCAGTCGGATTATTCAGAAGCAAGAAAATTAATAATTCATGAAATCACAAATGTAATAAAAAAAATACCTGCAAAAGGAAAATGAATAGAATCTCCTTCTAATTAAAAATCCGCACTTGTGTAAAAATATATGTACTCTAAAACATTTCCGTCTGTTCTGTCTGGGGTGTCTTTTTCCCTTTTCCCTTTTCTTGTATGTCCATTCACGTCAGTCAAAACAAAATTGAGGATTGAGGTGGAAAACGTTACCCTTATTGCAAATTCTTGACTTCTGACTTACTCACGTCGTTGACAGTAGAACATGCGAATTTCGAACCGTATTATGCCTCAAATGAAAATGAAATTGACAATGAGTCAGACTCAACCAACTTCCCTCTCCTCCTCCTGTGTGTGTAATTATAATATCATTATAATATTCATTTATTTAATTTCATTTTTACAACCATGTAACAATACCATTTTAGCCTTGGCAAGCATAAATGTACAGAAAAAAAATACATGTGACAAAACTAAATGACGAATAATGATGAAGCAAGTCGTCGGTAACTCCATGTATACGATACGATTAATAAACTGTATGTACTTGCATACATATTGCACTTGAAGCTCTCTCTCTCTGTCTCCCTTGATACATGAGAAAGAGTTGATTTTGGTGTAAACGTGCTTTGTCATCTATCATTTGCACAAAACTATAAGGACTCGTGCAATGATTTTAATTAGTCGTCATGAGCTATTTACTAACTTGGACTTTGTTGATCCACGAGAGAATTTTCTTTGATAGTTTGCTGGTATATGGTATAGTAAAGTACTCCTCTTGACTGTACAGCAGAGCCTGGTGTGTCGACTTAAATACATGAATAATTCATCAACACCCTCCTCTTTATTTAGTGTATTTACCAATTAGCATAATAATATGTCATGGCATGTATTTGCATTACTATATTGCATATACTTTGATGGGGATTTGTTTTTACTCTCAATAAGAACAGTTGGCCGGAAATTCATTACAATTATTTTAAACTTGGATTTTGTAACTATACACATAATCTATTTAGTTTGTCATTACTTCAGAATACCTTTAGGTAGATTCTACCAGTTCACTTTGTACAGCAAATGTGTGTTTCTAATTTTGTACAAACTTTAGTAAATAACAGCCGCGAACTTGAAAATGGCAACGCGGTTACTCAGTACATATCTACGAACGATATATAGCCGCTGGTAATTGGGAAAAATGCATGTACTTATGTAAATACTTTCCAATTAACTACAATCTTCTGATTTAAATCCAAATATGCTCCCGGAAGCGAAAGCTCGTTATTCCTTAAGTGAAATGAATGCGTGTAAGTATAATGGTTTTGATTTGATTTCAAGAGAGGTTTTTATTGATACATTAATATTGTACTTGTGTAAGATATGTGTGCATTTAATAAGTACACACTATTTATTATATATATTATTGGGTGACTTGTTACAGACAATCAGGTTTTACAATTAATAACTATGTAAGTATTTACATGCTACTATGAGAGACATTTCATATCGTCATGTCACATGACTCATGTGTAAGTAGAGTCTGCTAGTCTACTAGTCTACACCACATGTGGGCAAAACTCACAAAACCAATGTCAAGATACCTTTGTCTCGTCTCAAAATCTAATTGAAAATACATGCTTTAAAATATTTACTTTATCTATACCATTATAGAAGTAGAGATCTTGACTGAAGGTCAGGATAATAACATTTAAACTGCATTAAGTTAGAGAATGTCACTATATGTCATGCTCTATAAGTCTAAGGAGCGATTCACGCATTATTGTATGTACACATTACTCTACCTTAGTATGTTTGTGCTTTTTTATTGTCATATAATTTTTTGCATTGAGTATTGTTTTTATCACTACATACTTGACAAGAATAGCTCAAAGTTCTAGTCGTAAAACAAAATGACTATTTTTTTATATAAAAAGATAACACACCTTAATTTGTCTAACTAACCAAACAATTAAACATTAAATATCCACACAGAAGAAGGCTTTACAATGAATGAAAAAATGACACGCTTACGACTTTATATAAATTACATTTTCCTAAAGTATGGTACACTGATGATTTTCGTTGTATTCTTGCGTAATATATTTTTTCGCAAACGGAGAAACTGCTCAACTTATAACTAACTAATCACAATTTTGCAATTGTAAACTCACACGCTTGCCAAATTCTACTTTGAAAAATACACAATAAGTTCAAGAGCATTTTTGTACACACCAAGAGCCATATAATATTTGCTATACGGAGGACAGATATGATTTTGAAAATACTTGATAGGCCCAACTAGATTTCGAACAGCATCTAAAGGGAAATTGCTCAAAACTAAACTGTAGGCTTGAAAGAATAATTCAATATTTTTATCCAATTCAATTTTCAAATCCTGCATAGAATATTTCTGATGGCACAAACCACAAACAGAATCCTTCTTTTTACTAGATGATAAAATGCATTTGAGAAATTTTTGAGACGCTTTTTCATCATAGTAAAAGTCAAAAGAGCATTTTCCACAGCATAGAATGGGAGGGCTCAACATCATTTCTGATAAATCCGACCAGTCGTTCTGACATGCAATGCACTGACATGTGAAATGATAATTTTCTAACAAGTACGGTCGACGACTTGAAATCTCATCCTTTATAAATGATTGAGTGTAACATGTACAAATTTCTTCCCCTTTTTTTAGAGCTCTCGTAGCAACTACAGCCAAAGTCCCATGACTCAACCTCACAACTTGACTCACATTTGGATCACAGCTAAATAAAAGATAGAACAAGTAAAAAGTATATAAATTATTTAATGTTATTTGGCCTTTCCATGCATGATTCTGTCAGGGTGATGATTATATAATATATATTAGCTATACCTGTGATTCATTAAACTTGAGACTGCGTACACAGCTGCAGCGAATTGAGGATATTGAATAAAACGTATTAATTCTCCTAGTTTCTTTGCATCCGCTCTATGAGCATCGAATAGGGACAAATCTTCCAAGCCTTCAACTTCATCTAAGGATATGGAATTGAATGGGATATTTTCCATATGATGAAGAAGAACGGAGGCGATGAAATCTATAAAATTATCTTTCATATCCAGCTCAATATCATCAAAATAGTTGGTACGATCCTTCAACATGTTTATTAGTACTAAAGCATTTAGTGTATTAGAATAAATATCTAGAGAATCCAATTCGTTAGAATGTGAAACTAATTGATGGATGGGGAGATACGAATTCGAGTCATAAATGACTGTCATCGGCTCAGTTTTAGGTTGAATATTTTGAACTGCGGATGTATCCTCCTCTTTCTCTTGCTTAAAGAATTGTTTGTCTTGATTTTTAAAAATTTCATATAAATGTTGAGGTCCTACTTTAAAGAGGATTCGAAGAGCAAGAAGAATATACCGTGGTATGGAATCACAGCGTAGTTCTGGCAGGCACGGACACTCAAAATGATGAAATTCTCCATCAGCTTTCTCCTTACAATTTTCGTCACAGTAAACGGCCTATATAATATATTATAGGATTGATATTGTGATTGATGTCAAAATAAATTAAAAGCTTTCGAAAATTTCCATGTTGCATAACGTTTAGCTAAACTTACGAAAACACAATTAGTACATGGAATTCCTCGAGAAATTCTCCGTAGACAGAAGTGACAATGGTTCACGTCCCATTTGAGAACATTTTTGAGAACGGAAACATAAGGCTCCTCAACAGTCAAAACAGTCCCTATTAAAATAAACGGTACATACTATATTGAGTAATACTATTAGTACTAGTAATACTATATTGAGTATACCATATACTGTATATGTATACAGAGAGGAGGAGGAGGAGGAGAGAATGACAGAGTATTGTGTTACCTGCGGGAATGTCTCGGGAGACTGTGAGCTGTCTTCCCCTACAAGGGTCAACACTGATTTGAACAAAGTCTTCAGCAGCTGGCATTGTAGCATGAGGCTTCTTTACACGAAATAAAATCCCATTACAAAACTTCCGTCGTCTATCTCGATCAGCTTCACATTTCTTGTAACTTTCGTCATCCTCCAGTTTCTTGGCATGCTCCATCATCTCATGGCATTTGATTCGACGATCCTCTAGTTTTTTCATTAATTTCTTTGGATATTTATTCCTCAGAGCCAGTTCAATATCTATTAGAGAATTTTTGGCTTCGTTCATTGCCATCAATACAGCGGATCTGTTTGCGTAAGCTAAACCCAAATTTTCATTCTCCGGAATCGCAAACAATATGGCAAAGTTATAAAATTTCAGGGCATCTTTATATTTCTTTGCCGAGTAAAATTGATTGGCCTTCTCTCGTAATATAGTAGATACTTCTGCACTCTTGCTGTATTCTGCAAAAAAAAAAAAAAGACGATAGGTTCATCCACTGGTTATGCAGTCGTAATCGGGCAGAGTAAAAGAGGATTCTATACTCGAAATATCATACACACACACAATGAAAAGAAGGATGTCTGTTCTACGTACATATAGGAATTTTTCGGCACGAGTTTACAGACACTATATGTAATAAATGAAAGAATGAATGGATATGAGGTCGGTGTACGTCTAACATATCACTTTAGCCTGTAATGAGGCTCTTGAAATAGCTCGTCAAGATTTGTTATTCAAGATTCAAGCACACTTTGAGAACGCCAGGCATAAACCTTCTTTCCACCCGACAGGAAGAATTCAGCATCCGCCAGCTTCTTCGTCTGCCTCTACTAACAATAATGAAGAGTGCGGGCAGGTCATAAAAATAATTGACAATTCCACCTCCTTCAAAGTTATTCTGCCACCGCGTGAATGGAAGGACAGGGAGAAGGGATTGTTACATAAATTGACATGCATATAGTCTATACTTGTCATAATAACATTAAACGTTAACGACAGTCACTTACATGGCTGTTTAATTTATGTGCTTTAGCCAAAAAAAAAGAGAACCGTTTACTTACTCGCAATGATTTCTGGTTGTAGTGGAGCCCATTCAAAATATTTTTTTGCAAACTGAATCCTTTCAATCTTTTCCGTACAAGCAGCAAGTCCCGAATGAAAGATTTCAATTGTAGATTCTTTCTCTATTTTTGCTAAGAATTTTAAATTAATGTTTGATTTCCTTACTTCTTCCTTTCTAGTTAAGATTGGAAAAAGTTTATCCAGTACTTCCTCCATTTAGTCGTTTTTAATTTTACTTTTTATAATTTTAATAGTTCAAAAAATGAAAACTTCAAAATTAATGAAATTTGTACTACTTATTGTACACTGAAGTTCCTAACCAGTGCTATTTACTTTATAATGGAGCCACAAATAATATTCACTTCTTTCTAGATGTTTTGCTTTACGACTGCACTTAATTTTTTGTATGCAAGAAGAGGAATTGTTCTTGCTCGTCTATTTTTATACTCTCCTGTCAATGGGACTTGTTATTCTCCACGTCCT